>CAWUFW010023814.1:0-69295 GCA_963921515.1 Calotriton arnoldi | reverse complement strand
CTGTCCATGTCAGCAGGGATGGTATTCGTGGTGACAGTCGTTGTAGGGGTGGGTGCAGGGGTGCAGCTGGTGGTCCTGCTGGTGCTGCAGCTGGTGGTCCTGCTGGTGCTGCATGTTGACTTGCACCGGATGTGCCAGGTTGTTCTTCATCGTCCGAGGAGGACAGAGGCTGTACGACGCCAGTGAGCTCGGCATCCTCTTGAGCCTGGGACTGGGACTCCTCAGCGTCTGCTGCTGTGTCCCCATCATCACCTGTTTTTGGGAGACACAAACAATGTATGTCATGTTTCTGCAGGCATCAATGGTTGACACACATGACAGTTGTGACTGTGCCTCTGGGTGCGGGCCTGTACATTGCATTGTCCTAAGTCGTCACAGTCAGGGGTTGATATTGGTGTGGCACATTGTCCTGCATTATTTGGGCATTTCTATGTATTTTCTGGGGTGTGAACATGGTCTGCATTGGTTGTGTTTGGTTGACAGCCGGCCCTCCTTCCCACCCACCCAGCCAGTCAGTTATCCCACCATGGAACGTGCTTGCGTTGCAGGGAGTGTAAGTTGTCTCTCAGGATGTCAGTCAGTGGTGTCCTGCTGTTTGTTGGTGCACAGTTGGCAGCAGGGCCTTGTGCTCCCCACAGCAGTAGCCAGTGTCAGCCATCTTGTGAGTCCTTCTCCACTCCCTGTGATGTGAGCATGGTTCAGGGTGGTGTTGATGGGCCAGTTGTGAGGCTGAGCAATGTCTGTGACTACGACTCCCATCATGCTATTGCCTCCACCCCCTTCCCAGCATGCCCATGCTTCCTTCCTTTGACTCTGCTTCCCTGTGGGGTGGGCTGGCTGTGCTGACAGGATGGCTGGGAGTGTTGTCCTGGCAGTTGTTTGGCTAAGAGTCCCAAGAGTGTCCCTGTGCTTCACACAACATAACCCAGGGTGGTGGTGCTTTGTGGGATCTTGTGTTAGGATGGGGGCATTGCATTCTACCAGGTGGGTTCTGTGGAGTTTGTGTTGGGGTGTGTGTGAGGGGAGGTGCTTGTGACTATGGTCAGTGCTGCAAGTCCCCCTTCGCACCCAGCTAGCCAGATATCCCACCATGGAACGTGCTTGCATTGCAGGGAGTGTAAGTTGTCTCTCAGGATGTCAGTCAGTGGTGTCCTGCTGTTTGTTGGTGCACAGTTGGCAGCAGGGCCTTGTGCTCCCCACAGCAGTAGCCAGTGTCAGCCATCTTGTGAGTCCTTCTCCACTCCCTGTGATGTGAGCATGGTTCATGGTGGTGTTGATGGGACAGTTGTGGGGGTGACCAATATCAGTGACTACGACTCCCATCATGCTATTGCCTCCACCCCCTTCCCAGCATGCCCATGCTTCCTTCCTTTTTAATCTGCTTCCCTGTGGGGTGGGCTGGCTGTGCTGACAGGATGGCTGGGAGTGTTGTCCTGGCAGTTGCTTGGCTAAGAGTCCCAAGAGTGTCCCTGTGCTTCACACAACATAACCCAGGGTGGTGGTTCTTTGTGGGATCTTGTGTTAGGATGGGGGGCATTGCATTCTACCAGGTGGGTTCTGTGGAGTTTGTGTTGGGGGGTGTGTGAGGGGCGGTGCTTGTGACTATGGTCAGTGCTGCAAGTCCCCCTTCCCACCCAGCTAGCCAGATTTCCCACCATGGAACGTGCTTTCATTGCAGGGAGTGTAAGTTGTCTCTCAGGATGTCAGTCAGTGGTGTCCTGCTGTTTGTTGGTGCACAGTTGCCAGCAGGGCCTTGTGCTTCCCACAGCAGTAGCCAGTGTCAGCCATCTTGTGAGTCCTTCTCCACTCCCTGTGATGTGCGCATGGTTCATGGTGGTGTTGATGGGACAGTTGTGGGGGGGCAATATGTGTGACTGCGACTCCCATGATGCTATTGGCTACACTGACTTGGCCAGCATACACAGAATTCCTTCCTTTGAGTGGTCTTCACTGTGTGTTGGTGTTGTTGTGGTGGCTACATGTGTGGATGTGTTTGTTAGTTCTATTTGTGCCACTGCCTAGCTGTAGTTGTGGTTGTGTTTGTACATGTGTTGGCACAGTTGGATGTGACTTTTTGATGGCATGTGTTGTGTTTATCTGACTGACATACACATTTTGGGATGATTCTGTTCTAGTTGCTGTGTAATTGCTATGAGTGCATGGTTTGACTCTCCCCTTGACAGTGATGTGTGTGTTTTGTGGCAGTATATTGTGTACATTTGTTGTGTACTCACCAGGCTCTGGGATGTCCTCTAGTCCATATACGCTCACTGGCGGAAGGATGGCCCGCACCTTCTCCTCCCAGGGCCTGAGGTATATTGGCTTGGCAGGAGGGCCACTGCCGGTGTGTTGGCTGTTGATGTAGTCTTTCTTCAGCATGTCCCGTACCCTCCTGCGCACGTCATACCACCTGTTCTGGATGTCGGTCTTTGTGCGCCGACATGGTGATTGGGCGTTCACCCTGTTGATGATCCTCTCCCACATCTTGGTTTTCTGCGACATGGGGGTCTGTTGGACCAGTGTGCCAAACAGCTGTGGCTCCACCCTGAGGATCTCGTCTACCATGACTTCCAATTCACTATCTAGGAACTTGGGATTCTTCTTGGGGGCATGGTGATGGGTGGTGATGGTGGGTGATGTGTGTGTTAGTGTGCAGGTGAGGGTGTGTGAGTGTGTGTTTTGCTGGGTGTATGTGAGGTAGGTATTTGTTGGTGTGCTGATGGTGTGTGGCTTGTGTGAGGGATGAGCTGTGGGTGTGTGGTTGCTTTCTCTTGGGTGCTGGCAGTGGAATGGCATTTGCAAAGGCTCATGGTAGTGATTTGTGTCCTTTATATAGGTGGAGTTGTGGGTGTGTCTTTGTTCTCTGTCCCCACCCCCCAGTATTTATTGGCTTGGGAATTGCTTGTTTGGCCTTTTTTGGGTGATTTTTCCTTTGTGCTGTTTGTGTATGTTGGAAACGTTCTTGTGACCGAGTCGGACCCTGCATTGGTCTCGTACGGTGTTCTCCGTTTCGTTCACGCTGTGTTTGTGCAGTTTTCTATGCTGCATACGCGTCGGTCGCGGTGTATTGTGTTGCTTCGGCTCGGTTTTGTATGCGTGTCGGTCGTACGGCTTGTCCTCCGTCCGACTCGCTCGTGGTTTTCGCGCCTTGCATCGTACTTTGCGGTTTGGAGTTAGCGTGTACGTTTCGGTCGGATTTGTTCCGGGTGCGTGTCGGTCGGTTGGATTCGCGTGTTTTTCCGGCCGGATTGCTGTTTTCCGTGCGGCTCGGTCGGTCGACTTGGTTTCGGTACGTGTCGGTCGGATTTTTCGCGCCTTGCATCGTACTTGGCGTGTCGTGCGCCACGGGTACGTGTCGGTCGGTATTTTTTCCGGATCCGAGTCGGTCGGTGCTTTTTCCGGCCCGAATTGGAATCGACCCCTTCGTCTGGACAGTGCTAGCCGCACTCAAACCATCGCCCGAGGAGGAAATGTTGAAACACAACTAATACAGAAGGAGGCATATTTAATTTTGAAATTTAACAGCGCCCAAAGGGGGTTAAATGAAATGACAGAATTATCCAGAACTTTCGCAGGATAAATTCAATAAATTCCCATATGACGACGCTTCTGAAAAATGCTAAATTATTATTTGTTTATTAATTACCGTATTATTTGCACAAAACTACAATAACCAGAATCCTCAAGAAAACACTTCCTGTAATAAAGCCACATATCGCTTCTTTTAAATTCATGACGCAGACCACAACGGACACGGAGCCACAAAACGAAGGAGAGTCCCGTTTTTGAAGATTGAGTCAACCGTGAAGTAAGTGCCAAGATCTGAGTAATTATAGTTATAGCAACTGAAGGAGAGAAACAATATTTAAACAGCTTCCCTCTCTTGAAGCTTTGAGTGCACCGATAATTAATGCGTACACCAAAAGGCTTAAATCACCGCAAATAGAAGCTACTTTTTTAAGGGAGCAGCGTGCTCGAGAATCGCAGGCAAATTGGTAATCAACAAAGTTACATCTTTTTTAACCATAGAGCACAGACAAGTTTGAAAACCTTAAAGAAACCGGCTTGCCACCAACACGCATGCAGGATCCATTGCTTACACTGCAACAAAGTAAGTGGAAGGCTACAATGTTTCTCTCGTAAGCACACGCACTCCAAGTTTAGCGAATCAACAGGAATTGAAAAGTCTTCTTTCCCACTTTTATTTTAGATGTGAAATTACGCACTTGATCGCCTTTATGACATAAAGCAAACGGGACAATAAAGTCACATCCTTTTTCAACCATTGAGTTCGAGCAAGCGTGAAAACCTTAAAGAAACCGGCTCGCTGCTAACCCATACGCAGGGTCTACCGCTTCCATTTTAATAAAGTGGAAGGCTACAATGTTTCTCTTGTAAGCATACGTACTGCAAATGTAGCGAATTAAACAGGAATTAGAAAGTTTTCTGCCACTTCTGTTTTAGATGTGAAATCACCCACTCGACCGCTTTTATGATCCAAAGGTCACAAGGAATTATAAAGCAAACAGGATTCTCAACGAGACACAGATATTTGATAGTGAACACGGCTCACGCCCACATCAAGTAAGCTGATGATTAACTCAGAATCTACCAACCAATACTAATGTGCTAGAATACATTCCACAATTGCTGCTTCTTTACATTTACAGAATTGAAAATCCGAATAGCTGCCTTCCCTTTCAAAATAATACGAACAAGAAGAACACAACACAAAGTTCAGGTGTCATTTATAACTCCCAGTAATAATTAGGGTTATAACAATGAGAGAAGGTCCTTTAAAGTATTGATCCCCTTTTTTCTTAAATTTTTTATGTTGTTCCAGATTACACCGTGTCATTGCCCTGATGAAAATCCCTTGACTAATACAGGGATTTGAAACGCGTCGGCACCCTTCCATAAGCAATCCATGAGGGAATTTGAAAAATTAATGCCCATAAATCACGAAAGGGATATTCGACAAGGTTCCCATCCCCGCTGACTTTAAGCTTCGTCCCCATGGCCAGTAACTCTGCAAAAAGAGAAAGAAATAGTCGTGTTATGAGAGTACTATGAGGTCAATTTTCAGTAAAACCTAAGACTGGTGTAATATGTTTATTGATTAATGTGACTTTATTTGCACTGTCTTGAATGTTCAATTCTCATTGACTCTTTTTTGATTGTTTCTTTATTGCTGTTGATTCATGCAAAATGTATTGTGTATCACTTTATGTACAGGCTTGCATGAAAATAATGAAATTGTCATTATAAGTGTTTGAATATTGGCAAAGCAATTTAGTCAGAACCAAGAAAATATATGTACATTGGTTCGAATGCCTGCTTGAATAAACAGCAGGACATTTAAACAAGTTGGCTGGATTCTCTAGGTTCTTGAAAATGTACCACGTCCTATCTGGCCACACTAGGGCGTAACCCCTATTTGGCCAACTTTTATAAAGTTGGCATTTTCCTGCCTTAGCCATTTAGTGCCTGTAGCCTGTCTCTGGTCACATGACTGGGTGTAGCTGACAGTTGAGCTTTGTGTATTCCTCTTAGACAGCCACACACAATAGGGAGTTTAGGTGTGCCTGGATGGGCCATCACTGGTAGGATGGGGAGAGGAGCTGGGCACAGCCCCACTTGCACCTGAATAGGCTGTGTCCTGCTTCCATACAAAGGGCTGCATACCCCCTGAAGGGAAACCTCTAAAAGCTTCTCCCCAACTTCAAAGGCACATCTGGGTATAAATACTGAACCTCAGAAACCAACTCTTCAGTATACTTCTGGGCCTGTGGATACTCTGCCAGGAAGAGGGACTGCTGTGCTGCTGAAGGACTGCCACTCTGTTGGGCTGCACTCTGCTGGACTCCTGCCTTGCTGTGCTGACTTGCTTCCCTCTTGCCTGGGTGAGGACTGGACCTGCATCTCTTGAACCCAGAGTGACTCCAAGGGCTAGATGGCTGGCCTCCTGATCTGAAGCCTCAGGGACATAACAGGCATCCAACAACCTTGTACCTGAACCTGGGCTCTGCCACCTGTGAGTCTACCCTGCCAAGTAGTGTCACACCAGTCCTGGACCCTTGGAAGTGGGCTTAACCAGCCTCTGTGGGCCCAGCAGAACCAAAGCATCTCCTCTGCTGCGCGGCGCAACCCCAAGCACAACTGACGCATCTCCGCTGCTGTGTGGATTGGACCTATCTCAAAGACCTGCAACACCTTCGGAACTACATCTGTGCAACGCATCCTCGGCACAGGCCCTCGCATCTCTCATCAATGGCAGCCTCAACGATGACAACAGACTCTGCATCGCAGTCTCGCAGCCTCCCAGCCTCCCAGCTCTTGAGAACTGATGCATCGCCCCGATTGGATGCCACATCCTCGACGCCAGACTTCGCATTGCAAGTCCCGTCGACGCAGGTCCTCGCACTGCAGCCTCACTGCATCTCGGAACCAAAGCATAGCTTTGGCTGCATGACGCATCTTCGACGCATATCCACACAATGCTCCACAAACCACTTTTCAGATACTTTGTTGAGCTGGCCTAACTGGGTCCCTGTAGCCGACCTGCACTCCATTGCATTCTGCCTGAACTTGAGACTTTGTCCCAGTCTGGCGCAACCAGATATCGACAGTTGGTGCTTTACATCTTTTGGCCAAATTTACTCTAAAAACTTTAAAATTCAATACCTCTGGTGCTTTTGATTGGATCTTTGCTGTTTTGGTCTTGCTTTATTTATTAAGCAATACTGTTGTGGGTTCCTTTTTTGGTGTGTTTTCACTGTGTTACTGTATGAAGTGTAGCACACATACTTTACACATTGCCTCTAAGTTAAGCCTGACTGCTCTGTGCCAATCTACCAGGGGGATGAACGCAATTTAATTTGGGGTTTGCTTGTGCCTTACCCCGACAAGGATTATGGTTCCTGCTCAACCAGGGTTCGCACCTCAGTCAACCAACAACCTAATTTCTTACATGTGTCTAATAGGTGTTATTGTGTATTCTTTTTTAAAATGTTGGATTTTACCCTTTCTGCATTGTAGTAGCTCACGGCTCGTGGACACTTTAAGAGGCAGAAGCTTGGCTCATGCAATATTTATGCGCATAAACCAAGCGGAGTGAAAAGCCTCCCCACTTCGCATCGCATTTGGCCTCTTTTTCCAAGACTGCGAACAATCAGCCTCGTTATTCCCCGGGCACCCTGCCGCGGGGGAAACTTGATCGAAAAGGCTGCTCTAATTTGGGAATCTAAATCTAGTGATTGTGCCAATTTGCGAGTGACATAATTAAAAATCTGGACCAGACCCTTGGAGACGTTATTTGGAGCAATTAAGCAAGATCAAACAAAGCCCTCTCATATTCCCCAAATCACCCTGTGTGAAGTACGCGTGAAGTACTCGTGAAGTGAATGAGACACATTTAAGGCCATGAATGGGCTACGGGGAAACTGAAGCAAAATCCTATCTCCAGTGGAAATTAAATCAATGTCCCGCCTTTTTGTATACCATGCATTGCACACCTGGTGGCTCTGTCCCATTATAATATGTAGTAAAGTATCTTATATGGTTGCAATTGCTTCCGAATAAAGATTTTTTATTATTATTAATATGTAGTAAATAAGATTTTAGAAATAATATTACAAAAAAAGTGCAAATTGAATAGTAGGCTATTAGAAAATTTCACTGGCATTTAGAAGGTAGGTCTCAAGCACACAATCACCAGTATACGTACAAGAAGTGTGTAAGAAAAAGCTGAGGTAATCTGCGGAGATCCTCGTTGCAGTTCATATGAGTTTAAGTAATTTTTCTTATGCAATCCTTGACTAATGTAAAGGGACAGTTACCATTGAAGTAGGGGTCAAGTAGGGGAAACCAAGTGAGGTCAAAGATCCAAATCCCATACACACCAAATTCTTCAGTACAAACTACACCCCTGCTTTTGTCGCAAACTGCATGTAAAACAGTTACGTGTTTTACTACAATGTGAGTCAAAGCATCTCACCTCTGAATCAACTACTCATACAATAGATATAAGTTAATATATAATTTTGATAAATCCTCAAAGTAAAAACATAAAAGATAAACTGGCACCTTATTCCCTATAAACAAAGATGTTGTGAATCTACACAGAAAAGACGAACATTACAGTCCATGGACCGTATTGTGTTCTTAAATCCACACACATCCATTGATACACATAGTACAGATTCAAAACACAGAAGAAAAAGTAGTTGTGTTATCTATAAACAGATATAACACCAATACATTACTAAAACAATGTATGCATATTGAGCTATGTCAGTCCATAATCTGTAAATAAAACAAGAAAACACACTGACTAAAAATAAATCTTAATAACTATCAGTCGTTTCAGAATTCAGTTTTTCATAATGCAGAATATTTATTGCTAAAATGCCTTTTTCAGGGAATGTGTTTTACATTATAATTAGCATTCCGCGAGCAGGTTTAAATGTCTACATACATTTTACACAAAGTTCAAAATCAAGAGACACTTGGCAATACATAGTATGATTAGGTACTATCCAATGTATATTTATTCTGCCTAGATTGTCAGTCATAGTTAATGTCATGATACGTATGACCTCCTGAAAACACACACAAGTAAAGTACTGTTGACAAACACGTGAGTGGCAGTAAAGCTGTCAAAACGCATCAGTGAGTCAAACACTCGCACAGTCTATAGTGATCTGTACGGATCACTGACATAATATCGACGACAACAATATCGACCTACCAGAATATCGTGTCAAGAATATCGATGGACAAAATATCGACATCCTATCTCTACAAAGGTAAGTACAAAAATATTGAAACCAAAATATCGTTGTTCAAAATATCGTTTTTTTAAAATGTCTTAAAAATAATATTAAATAAATTAAATAATAAATATAATTAATAAAAACATAGAAATATTTAAAAATGTTAACAATTATAAATAATAAATGTAATATAAAAATAAATTAAACATACATATATCAAAAAAAATATATATATATATTTATTTACTAATATTAATAAATAATTATTTTATTAAATTATAAAACGTTACAAACATAATAAAAATTATAAATACATATATATATATATATATATACATAAACCTGTAAGATAAATATAAAAATAAATTATATATATAATAAAATAAAATATTAAAATAAATATTTATCTTTGAAACAACATTTTACACTACATTAACTAAAACAGTAGGGAAAATATTGGATAGCGTAGGGCATAAAATTACTATTCCCACTCCAAGGAGTGCAACAGTAGGAAAAATGTTGGATAGCGGAGAGGAATAATTTACTATTTCCAATCCAGCAAGTGCAACAGTAGGGAAAGTGTTGGATAGCGGAGGGGAATAATTTACTATTCCCACTCCACAGAGTGCAACAGTAGGGAAAGTGTTGGATAGCGGAGGAGATAAAATTACTATTCCCACTCCAGCGAGTGCAACAGTAGGGAAAGTGTTGGATAGCGGAGGGGAATAATTTACTATTCCCACTCCAGCAAGTGCAACAGTAGGGAAAGTGTTGGATAGGGGAGGGGATAAAATTACTATTCCCACTCCAATGAATGCCACAGTAGGGAAAGTGTTGGATAGCGGAGGGGATAAAATTACTATTCCCACTCCAGCAAGTGCAACAGTAGGGAAAGTGTTGGATAGCGGAGGGGAATAATTTACTATTCCCACTCCACAGAGTGCAACAGTAGGGAAAGTGTTGGATAGCGTAGGGGATAAAATTAATATTCCCACTCCAACGAATGCAACAGTAGGGAAAGTGTTGGATAGCGGAGGGGAATAATTTATTATTCCCACTCCAGCAAGTGCAACAGTAGGGAAAGTGTTGGATAGCGGAGGGGTTAAAATTACTATTCCCACTCCAGCGAGTGCAACAGTAGGGAAAGTGTTGGATAGCGGAGGAGATAAAATTACTATTCCCACTCCAGCGAGTGCAACAGTAGGGAAAGTGTTGGATAGCGGAGGGGAATAATTTACTATTCCCACTCCAGCAAGTGCAACAGTAGGGAAAGTGTTGGATAGGGGAGGGGATAAAATTACTATTCCCACTCCAGTGAGTGCAACAGTAGGGAAAGTGTTGGATAGCGGAGGAGATAAAATTACTATTCCCACTCCAGCGAGTGCAACAGTAGGGAAAGTGTTGGATAGCGGAGGGGAATAATTTACTATTCCCACTCCAGCAAGTGCAACAGTAGGGAAAGTGTTGGATAGGGGAGGGGATAAAATTACTATTCCCACTCCAATGAATGCAACAGTAGGGAAAGTGTTGGATAGCGGAGGGGATAAAATTAATATTCCCACTCCAGCAAGTGCAACAGTAGGGAAAGTGTTGGATAGCGGAGGGGAATAATTTACTATTCCCACTCCACAGAGTGCAACAGTAGGGAAAGTGTTGGATAGCGTAGGGGATAAAATTAATATTCCCACTCCAACGAATGCAACAGTAGGGAAAGTGTTGGATAGCGGAGGGGAATAATTTATTATTCCCACTCCAGCAAGTGCAACAGTAGGGAAAGTGTTGGATAGCGGAGGGGTTAAAATTACTATTCCCACTCCAGAGAGTGCAACAGTAGGGAAAGTGTTGGATAGCGTAGGGGGAAAAATTACTATTCCCACTCCAGTGAGTGCAACAGTAGGGAAAGTGTTGGATAGCGGAGGGGAATAATTTACTATTCCCACTCCACAGAGTGCAACAGTAGGGAAAGTGTTGGATAGTGGAGGGGATACAATTACTATTCCCACTCCAACAATTGCAAAAATAGGGAAAGTGTTGGATAGCGGAGGTGAATAATTTACTATTCCCACTCCAGTAAAATAATAAACATTAATTAACAAATACTTAAATAATAAAAAATAATTTACCTCTCACCAAATACCCCTATAAATAACACCACCACTATTGTAAAACATGACACAATTAACATAATTGCTTAACAATTAATTAATTAACTAATAACAATATACAAAAAAATTAAAAACAATGAGTAATACATTAATTCATACTATTAAGACTATAAAATAACAATAAATAAATATTATCTGAAAAAATTAAAAATGATATTACTTTTTAATTACTTGCCACACTACTCCCCTCTAAATACACAACTCGCTCATAAAAAATCGCCACAATTTACAAATTTACCAATTAATAATTAATAATTAATAACCGATTAATAATTAATAAATAACAAATTATGTAACCCAATTAACAATATGAAATATTAAATCCACAAATAGTAATTAATAAAAATTATTAATTAATTAATTACAATTAAATTACTTCCCACCCTACTCCCCTATAAACCCACAACCCGCTCTTAAAAAAATAACACAATTAAGATATTTACCAATTAATTCTAAATAATTAATATCCATTTAATAACTTATTAATAACAAAATATTTAACACAATTAACATAAATTTGTAAATACATAAATATTAATTAATACAATTATTAATTAATTAATTATAATTAAATTACTTCCCACCCTACTCCCGTATAAACCCACAACCCGCTCCTAAAAAAATAACACAATTAACATATTTACCAATAATAACCAATTAATAACTAATTAATAACAAATTAATTAACACAATTAACAATATAAATTATTAAATACAAAAATATTAATTAATTAACATTATTAATTAATTAATTTTAATTAAATTACTTCCCACCCTATTCCCCCATAAACCCACAGCCCGCTACGGAACTAAAACGCAATATTTAATTTCTTAAAAAATTAATAATTTCTAAAAATGTATTAATAAATATATTATAATTAAATTACTTCCCACCCTATTCCCCTATAAACCCACAACCCGCTACGGAACTAAAATACGCAAAAATTACTTAACATAAAATTAATTACTTCTAAAAATTTCAAACATACATTCGAAAAATAAACTATACTTTTAACACATATACTAAAATACAAAACACTAAAATAAATGTCGATATTATTAACAACGATTTTTTGACTAACGATATTACTAACTTCGATATTAACAAAAACGATATTTCTTACCTGCATGTCGATATTCTGGTTGACGATATTCTTGCAGGTCGATATTGTGTCACATCGATATTTAAACATCGATATTATGGCATATCGCTATTTAAACATCGATATTATGACTCTATACCGATCTGTACATCACTGGTTTGAATCTCGGTTGGTAAATTGAGTACCATCAAACTGAGCAATACTATTATATTTTAAGCAGAGTACTTAGAAATGGCAGACATTTGGTATGTAGCACTGTATAAAACCAAAGTGTTAGTATTTGCACTACTGGACTGGTATTTTTTAGAAAGAAGTGTGCTAAATAAAATGTTCTGAAATGTATGCCTCAGACTCCACAATGCATTGTGGCTATGCTAAATGTCTAATATTGAGTTCCACTAAAGCATACAAAAAAGGGATGGATGGACGGCTTGAATTAATCTCAGCCACTGGTAATTACTCAGGTGGCATCCCTGTCCATTCTTATTTTGCTCACCGTGCCACCTCAGTTTGGACCCAACCAGGCACAAATCAGTCTTGGCCCTTCTTCAACGGGAACAGTCCAGCGCAAACCGCCAGGCCAGGTCCTCCCTGAACAGGAAAACAGGCAACTCAAGACTGGTTTCGCACTTTTTAGGGCTCATTAATTGGGTATAGCTTGGTTACAGTGCAAACAAATCATCTACATACCAGCAGTCAAGTTGAAAAGGCAACAAGGCGCTATTTACCTTTTCTTCTTACTTTAATATTTTTGAAAAACCTAACATACCATTAGAATAAAAACACAGTAAGTTATTCCACACACACATTACATCAAAGGCTGTACATTGGAAGTCACTACATCAGGTGTCATAACCTTGTAGGTAACTAGAAGTAAGTTATGTTAAAATATTTGTGGAGCGCATGGCTGCCCCAGCAACGGGGCGTCCCAGCGCTAGAATCGGAAAAGGCAGGACCGGCAAGCGAGAGCTAATAGTCCGAGAATAGCCAGGTCTTCACAGCCCTTCTGAAGGCCCAGTGATCATGGATGCACCTGATAGACAGAGGCAGAGAATTCCAGAGAGTGGGGCCTTTCGCATGGAAGGAGCACCCACCTGCTCTTGCTCTTCTCACCTGGGGCACAAGGGCTAGATGGAGGTCCGCCGAGCGCAAGGCACGGAAGGGAACATAGGGGAGGAACAGATTAGCCAAGATGGAGGGGCCAGAGCCCGTGAGGATTTTATGGGAGAGACATAGGGCCTTCAAGTGAATTCTTTGCCCCACTGGGAGCCAGTGCAGACGGCGAATGAAACCAGACAGAACAATGCTTCGGAAGAGCAAAGAGAAGCCGAGCCACAGCATTCTGGGCTCGCTGGATACTTTTGATCACCGCCTTGTTCGACCCAAGGAGCAATGCATTGCAATAGTCAAGCCTATTCAGTATGGTGGATTGAATAATCATCTGACGCGTGAGGGAGTCAAAGAGTCCCAGAATGGGTTTTAAGCCACGTAAGTTGAGATACAACCCTTTCCCCTAAGAGTATGGTTGGTAGCCCTGATGAGACCACCGTAAGATTCATTACTACTTACAACGTCACCTCACAAGAGATAAGGAAATGTCTTATAAAACACTGGGACATTTTGAAGACAGAAACTACCTTCACTGATGTACTTGCGGATTGCCCGAACATATCTTATAGGAAAGGGAACTCGTTGAGTGAAAGATTGTGTAAAAACGAAATTACAGATGTGAAATCTAGAGTGGCTACCATACAAGGTTTCTTCACCTGTACGACATGTAAAGCATGTACATTCAGTGTCAATGTCAAGAAAATCTTTTCCCCTATTACCAACATTCACAGGCATATTGAAGAAACATCTTACATGTCTATCTGATTTTTGTGTTTAAGTGCTGGCCTGTCCATGCAAAAAGGCTTATGTGGGTAGAACCATGTTCCCGGGAAAAAAGCGAATTTTAGAGCACATGCGTGCAATTCAAAACATGGACAAACAGTACCCAGTAACCTGTCATTTCGAGGAGTTCCATAAAAGCAATAGGAATCTTCTTCGCTTCTATGTGGTTGACCATATCCTTAAAACTATCAGGGAGGGGACAGAATTCGCAAACTGCGACAATTAGAGTCAAAATTTTTACTCGAGCATGACTCCAGGGATTAAATTCTGAAGAAGAATTGGCCTGGTATTTGAGGGAGTAATAATCATCATTATATAGGTTTGACTATTGAGTATTAGATCTTTCCAGCAAAATCATGAATATATGGAGGTTAAGAGAGATACATAGTTTTGAGGCATCTGTTTTCTTGTGCAATATAAAGAGAAAAAATATTAAGACATAAAAATGTAACTGTTAGGGACAGCACATATTAGCTGTCTTTGCCTTCTGAGACATGCTTTTTTAGCTTTATTGTTTTAAATTGTATTTGTTAGTAGTATTGCTAGTTTTTAACTGATAACATTTTTCTTATCTTTTTGTCTTGTATAGGACCTGCTGAGAGAAAATATTTGTGAGGAGCTGTACACATAGAGAGTATAGAAGCAATATTGGATTAAACCATTTGATTCCTGTATAGTATGTTGGTACAATGAATTGAATTTTTATTTTTTTGAGTATGAGTTATAGGTGAGGCTAAGGTTAAAATTTGAAAATTATTATTGGAATGCTAAATAAACGAGTAGGACTAGGACATATCACTAGTATAGTAGAACCGTTGCCCACTGGGGCTTAATGGATTATTGAAATTGTGTCAGAAGAGTTTCTTCCTCTTTTTTATTCTTTTTCATTCTTCATCCCTTTTCTTTTGTTCTTCACTCTTTTTCTCATTGCATAATATTATGAAATGCAATTTTGCCCACTTGGGCATGTGATGTTTACAAGTATAACAACAGTTCTTATTAGCAATTTGTATGATCAATTTTGTTACCTTTTGGTACAACGGTATCATGTATTATGATGGTATTTATTATGTTTTAAAATCCAATATACTTGCACTGTATAATGTGTTACAGCTAACAAACTGTTACATCCTCGTGTTTATAATTACAAGACTGCCTTCTGAATACATTCTAAGATGGCCGACACATTAACCAGTTTTTTACTACAATGTATAGTCCACTTTCTATGTTGTGTAATTCACGTGTGATGTTTAAATTGTGCCAGGAACATGTCTTCCCCACCCGTGACTAAGGCGTGCAGACGCTGAAACACGTTGTTTTTTTTGGCTATTGCCAAATAAACTGTTTATTGACTTCATTTTTGCTTTGGTAATTGTTGTGGAGGAGAGTGCACGTATCTAAGCGTTGTTATGCTTATTTGGTGGAACTTAATATATATATATATATGTTCACTGAAAAAACAAAGGTTAAATTAAAGTTATAGTGAGCTGAATATGTTAGTCACAACCTTAACGTTCTGAACTAGAAAAAACACAGAAATCCACCAGTTATAGTTAGCAGGGCTAGCTTTAACTTGCACCCCGCCATGCACCACTTATGTCTTCACATATTACATCACTCATATCTACTAAGATTTTGCCGCTCCTGCTGTCATCCGCTGAGCTGGCGCTCTAACGAAGTTGCCTGGCAGCCCGTACAGCCTCATGCCATGGCGCAGAAGTGTTTGCTGTCTAGCATAGGACTTGTATGTTCTGCGAACATATCCTTCAAATCCAAATGCATTGGAGGTGTCCTGTGCACTGGAGCACAACTGCAATGCATCCATTTCTTTTAGAAAAAGGTGAGAAATTTGGGAGAAATTTTGAGAAATGTACTCATTAGCACCATTTTCTAGGGATGTGCGAAATATGAGTAATTTGCTTTTGCCCAATTATACAAAATATTTTCAAAATTCCTTGATATCCATCATTTAGCATGATATTTTAGTGTAAAATGTGTCCTTGTGTCAATTCTTAATGTGAGAATGAATTTCTTGCACAAAACAGAAAGGTGCTTCGGACATCAGCCAGTCACATTCTGTTGTTGCCGAGCATTAGTGGTACATTTTTACAGCAAATTGAACATTTGCAGTAAACTTTTTCCACGGGTGGCATGTAATTACACAAAGTGGCATAATGGCATCATTTTGGGGATTTTGCATTATAAGTGTAATGCAAAATTCCTGAAATTACACAAATTATACCGATCAATCAATCAGGGGAATTATAAGCGCGCTACTCACCCGTAAGGGTCTCAAGGCGCTGGGGGGGGGGGAGGGGGTTTCGCAGCTTCGTTCAGTTGAAGAGCCAGGTCTTCCTGAAGATGTTCAGGGTGGGGGCGCGTCTGATGTCGATCGGGAGCTCATTCCAGGTCTTGGCCGCGATGTAGGAGAACGCCCTTCCTCCTGTCCTGGCTTTGCGGATGCGCGGGGTTTCGGCGACGGCGAGTTCGGCGGATCAGAGGTTTCTCTTGGATACGTGGAAGGAGATCTTCTCGTTGAGGTATTTGGGTCCAGTGTTGTGGAGGCATTTGTAGGCGTGGGTGAGTATCTTGAAGGTGACTCTTTTCTCTATGGGGAGCCAGTGGAGGCTGCGCAGGTGTTGGGTGATGTGTTCGTGTCGAGGGATGCCAAGGACGAGTCTGGCAGCGGTGTTCTGGATGGTCTGGAGTTTGTGGAGCAGAGTCTTGTTGATCCCGGCGTAGAGGGCGTTTCCGTAGTCCAGTCTGCTGGTTACGAGTGCGTGTGTGAGGGTCTTCCTTGATTCTGGGGGGATCCATTTGAAGGTCTTTCGGAGGATGCAGAGGGTGTGGAAGCAGCTGGAGGCGACGGCGTTGACCTGTCGGGCCATGGAGAGGGAGGAGTCGAGTATGATGCCGAGATTTTGGGCGTGGTCCATGGGAGTTGGAGGGCTGCCGAGGGAGGTGGGCCACCAGGTGTTGTCCCATGCGATGGGGGAGGGTCCGAGGACGAGGACCTCTGTTTTCTCTGAGTTGAGCTTCAGGCAGTTGCTGCTCATCCAGGATGAGACGTCCTTCATTCCTTCCTGGAAGTTGAGTCTGGTGTTGACGGGGTCCTTGGTGAGGGTGAGGATGAGCTGGGTGTTGTCGGCGTAGGATACTATGCTGAGTCCGTGCTGTCTGACGATGGCAGCAAGCGGGCCATGTAGATGTTGAAGAGCGTGGGGCTCATCAACGATCCTTGGGGCACTCCGCAGTTGATTTCCGTGGGTTCAGAGAAGAAGGATGGCAGTCTGATTCTTTGTGTTCTGCCGGTAAGGAAGGAGCGGATCCATTCGAGGGCGGTTCCCTGTATGCCGGCGTCGTGGAGTCTAGCGATGAGTGTGCGGTGGGAGACGGTGTTGAATGCTGCAGAGAGGTCGAGTAGGATCAGGGCCGCGGTGTGTCCCTGGTCGAGGAGGGAGCGGATGTCATCTGTGGCTGTGAGCAAGGCAGTCTCGGTGCTGTGATTGCTTCGGAATCCGGATTGGGAGGGGTCGAGGATGGAGTTTTCTTCGATGAATGTTGTTAGTTGGGCATTGACGATCTTCTTGGTGACTTTTGCCGCATAGGGGAGGAGGGAGATGGGTCAATAGTTCTTCAGGTCCGTGGGGTCTGCGGACGGCTTCTTGAGCAGGGGTCTGACTTCTGACCGTTTCCAGTCGTCGGGAAAGGTGCCTGTCTTGAAGGTGGTGTTGATGGTGCGTCGAAGTTCAGGCGCGATGGCGGTGGCGGCTCTGTGGAAGATGTGCGGTGAGCAGGGGTCCGTGGGGGTTCCTGAGTGGATGACTTTCATGGTCGAGGTGGTGTCCTCGGTGGTGACTGGGGTCCAGGAGGAGACGGTAGGCTGGCTGGTGTCGCTGGAGAGGGAGGTGGTATCGGCGTCAGGTGCCTGGTTGTTGCAGTGGTCGTAGAGGCCCTTGATTTTCAGATGGAAGTAGGATCCGAGTTTGTCGCAGAGGTCCTGGGAGGGGGTGATGTCCGTGGTTTTGCTGGGGGGTTTGGTGAACTCCTGGATGACGCTGAAGAGTTACTTGGAGTTGCTGGAGTTGGCGATGATGTTGTTTCAGATGAAGTTCCTTTTGGTGGTTCTGATGTGATGGTGGTATTTAGTCATGGCGTTTTTGTAGGTGGTGTGATCTTCTGGTGTTTTGCTGTTTCTCTAGTTCTTCTTGAGACGTCTGCAGGTGCGTCTGGATTCCTGGATGTCAGTGGTGAACCAGGTGGCTTTCCTGGGGCGCTGTCTGTCGGAGTTGCCTAGGGGTGCGAGTTTGTCTGTGCAGTTGGAGATCCATCTGTGGAGTTCTTTGGCTGCGAGATTGGCGTCGGTCGAGGTGGTGGGGGTGTCGCGGTTGAGGGTGTGGTTGAGCTGTTTCTTGGTGATTTTGCTCCAGTTCCTTCGTGGAGGATGAGTTGCCGTTTTGGGGGCGGTGGGTTTGTTGATGTTGAAGTGTACGCATTAGTGGTCCATCAAGGGGGGTTGCGTGGTGTGGCTGAAAAGGATGCTGTTACCTCCTGCGAAGATGGGGTCGAGGGTGTGTCCTGCCTAGTGGGTGGGCGTGGTGACATGTTGTTTCAGGCCGATGTTGGCGAGGTTGTCCAGGAGGGTGCTGGAATTGGGGTTGCTGGAGTTGTCGAGGTGGAAGTTCAGGTCTCCGATGAGCATGTATTCCATGGAGGCGATGGCGTGGGGTGCGATGAGGTTGGCGATGTTTGTGGCAAACGAGGTGTGGGGTCCGGGGGGTCTGTAGGCGAGGGTGCCGCGAATGGTGGTTCTAGGGCTGTCCTGTATCTGGAAGTGAAGGTGTTCGGTGGTGGAGAGGGAGTGATTCGTGGTGGAGGTGGAGTGTTGGAGGGAGCTCTTGTGTGCGATGGCAAGTCCTCCTCCTGGGCGGTTGGGGCGGTCTTTCCTCTGGATCGTGTATCCGTCAGGGATGGCTGTGGCGATGTCAGGGGCAGAGGAGGCTTTGGTCCAGGTTTCGGTGAAGAAGGCAATGTCGGGTGAGAGGGTGCTGAGGAGGTCCCAGATCTCAACGGCATGTCTGTGCAAGGAGCGCACGTTGAGGAGGAAGCACTTCAGGGTTTCGGAGGTGTTGGCGTTGGGTGCTGGGGTGGTGGTCGTGGGGGTGCTGGTGGTGTGGAAGGTCTGGCGGCAGTGGCGGCAGGAAAACTGTCCGTGGGTGGTGCTTGGCGCGGACAGCTGGCAGTTGTTGTTCCTCCCGGGGCTGTGTGTGAGGAGGGTAGCTGCGTCGTAGCAGTGGATGGTTGGAGATCCAGGGTTCCTGGTGTTGGTCGCGGTCAGGTCGTGGAGGGGCACAGATGGGCTTGCCTTTGCGCGCCCGCTGCGCACGTCTGCTGCGCAGCCGCGCAGCGGCCGCCATTAAATAGGGAAGGGGGAGGGAAGCGCAGCTGGGAGGCGGGGGCGGGAACCGGCAGGGGGGGGGGCCGTGGGGGAAGCAGTGGCGGGAAAGGGCGGCAAGCGGGCACGGAGAACTCAATTCACAACAACAAGGGCACAAGATGAAGTAACAGGCACAAATATGGAAAAATAAAGGCAGTAAAGAAACCACAATACAGCAATACCAACAAGGCACAATACCAGAGATGGGCACAATCATGGAGACTGACAGGGACAGACTCGAACCTGCGAGCGGCTGTGAGGCGGGGTGCGCGTCAGTGTCACAACAGGGAGCTGCGGGGGAAGAGCAGGTCCCTGACCAGGAGGTCAGAGGTCTTGCTCGCGCTCCCTCGCAGCGGCCCGCCATTAAATAGGGAAGGGGGAGGAAAGCGCAGCTGGGAGGCGCGGGCAGGAATTGGCAGGGGGGAGGAGCCTCGGGGGAAGCAGCGGCGGGAAAGGGCGGCGAGCGGACACGGAGAACACAATTCACAACAACAAGGGCACAACAAGAGCACAAGATGAAGTAACAGGCACAAAATCAGGCACAAATATGGAAAAATAAAGGCAGTAAAGAAACCACAATACAGGAATACCAACAAGGCACAATACCATAGATGGGCACAATCATGGAGACTGACAGGGACAGACTCGAACCTGCGAGCGGCTGTGAGGCGGGGTGAGCGTCAGTGGCACAACAGCGGAGCTATGGGGAAAGAGCAGGTCCCTGACCAGGAGGTCATTTACATTTTGCCCCGGCCTACCATTTATGCACGATCCAAGCAGGCATTCATTTTTGACGCAAAGCCTGGTGTGCCTATATATATGTAAGAAGCGTTTGCGTTGGATGAGACTCAGTTTCTACAAGAGGAAAAGTAAGATAAATGGATAAATGAGGACAGCAAAAGAATTCACAACAAAATATAAAGCCCCATCTACTTTGGTGTAACATGCCAAAAACATTTCATTCCTCTGAAAGCAGGAAAACAAATGAAAATGTCAACAATATAAACACCAAATATATTATTTGTGCAGAAAATCTGACAACATTATTGATGGAGTGAAACTCCAGTATAATTAAAGAACCATTAAATAAAAGACACATTTATGGTTCTTCTTGAAAGAAAATAAAACCTGTCAAACTTAGTCCTTTTATATTGACTGGCATATAATAAACAGACATAAAGGGGGTGGACTAGATAAAAGTACAGTCTTTAGCTGTCATAGCGTTCTATGTTTCTCGGAGTAATCCCTCACTCCTGGCTTTTAGTGATGCTGACAGTGAATCCAGTGGTAGGTGCGTTGACATACCTTGGGATTCTCTTTTCTACCCATCTACTGAAGCAATAAAGCTTCTGTGCCTTGGAACTGTCAGCCACACATCTGCTGTCTAAACATAACCAATGATTATTTTACATTTTATCTTTTGATTTAAAACAAGTCAAAATATTTTCTAGTCACATGTTCGATTCTGCCAGAGTAAAAGACAGCTCTGCCAAGGACATGCAGGAGTGAGGGATTACTCCGAGAAACATAGAACGCTATGACAGCTAAAGACTGTACTTTTATCTAGTCCACCCCCTTTATGTCTGTTTATTATATACAGACCAGACATGGTCTTGGCATTTGCCTTTAATTCATCAGGACGGTTCTCACAGAATTGCGTTATGAAAATTCGAATCCTCAGTTACAGCCATATTTGCAACAACAGCTTATTATAGCCTTAGAGCCCGCCCTAGTGGACTCTACTGGCCATTAAAGGACCGCTCCAGCATCCTTTAACAAGGGAGCGGGCCTTTAATGGCCAGCAGAAGCCTGCTAGGAGGGCTCTAAGGCTATTAGAACATTCCACCCCTAGATTTCTAATTTTAAAAACAAAGGCCTCATGGAGCCCGAGAGTGTTGAAATGCCCTGGGGCTCCATGAGGCTTTTGTTAAACATTGGAATGTTGATGCTCCGGGCTTCTACCAACCATTAAAAGCCCAACATTCCAATGTTCTGATAATCCATAGGGAACGCTCAGATGTGTCACCCCCGGTTAATAAACCACAGGGGATGCTCAGAATGGCCACCTAACACTTAGTAATTCTTGGAGGTGGAAGAGGGAGTCTCTAGTCAGCAAGAAGAAATATGTCTGGGCAACAGACACATGTAACTGTGAGGTATCCTTGCAACCTGTCATGAGCTCCCGATATTTTTTCATCATGCTTCTACCTATTTTAATGACACTTCAACACTGTTTGCTGACACTCCTTCCTTTCTCTAGCCCAGTTATAGGAGCTGATGTACAAAGAATCAATTTGGTAAAAGTGGTCGCAAATTGCACGCAAACTTTTAAATTATTTTTGATTTTGCAAACCGGCTTATGTACTAATCAATCAGTTCACAAAATACAGAATCGTAGTGGGTCGCTATTCGCCCTGCCTCATCAATATTCACGAGGTAGGTCACAGTTTGCAACCCTCTACGATTGGCCACAATAACAGAAATGTTGGCCTGTTGGGTCAGCAGACCACCATGTCTGTGATTGCTTTTAAATAAAGCAATGTATATATGTTTTTTTTAATGCAACCCGTTTTCCTTAAATGAAAATGGGGGGTGTATAAAAAATGAATGAAAAATTACACAATATTTTTATAGGAGTGGTCCTCATAAAAACATTTTTGTCAGCATTCAAGAAGGGCAATGGGATCTCTTGGGGAGTGGGGACCCCTTCCTGTTTACAAATGGGTTACCATCTCCTTTGAGTTGATGGTAACATATTAATGTTTGGTGACCAGATTCTGTTTGCAATACATTAATGCATACCATAAGAAATCGGTTATATCAAAAAGATGCCTTAAGCCTAGCCTTACCAAATAACAATTCCTTATTGTTTCCTAAGCCCATTTAACGATTCAGAAAACCTTTTCTGAATAATTAATTGTTTAGCATATTTCAAAAAGTGATTGAGTGGTCGCAAACCCTCAGGTTTACCGAATTCGAGGGTTTGCAACTGTCAAAACACTTTGTACGTGAAGTTCATAACTCCCTTTGCAAAGTAACTAATGATTAAGTAGACATGAAGCCTTGATCTGTTCATCTGGTGATCTCTCAGTCTGTCCATTAATCTGTCACACTGTGTACCAATGCAGGCATGAATGGTGTCTCTGTGCACATATAATACCCTTAGTTCGAACCACTTGGCTTTCTCAATGTTTGTTTTACAAACAGGTGCATTTCACTGTAGTCCTAGTGGTCTAGTTTTACTAAAGTCACTGTTGTAAATGAAATGATATGAAATGATAATCATACCTTTTTTAATGTTGTAATTTATACCACCATGCATCAAATACAATGTATGCTATATTGTTAAAAGTGAAACTCATTGGACCAGAGGAAGAGAGCAACATAAAAATGATAAATGCTTTGAACACCAAGGACTTGATTTAGAGTTTGAAGTTCCACCCACCTCTTTTAGTCGGGCTGAATTCGATGATGTCAGCAGCGGGACTACTCTGTCTCTGCTGCTGACACACCCCTCGACCAGCCCCACAGGCCTTCAGTCTGCCTAACCTATTCAGAGTGGGCGGACAAATGACCAGTTTTTACTTTCACACATCCCCATCCAAAAATGTAGGAATAATTGAAAGTAAATGATTTTAATGGCCTACATGACATGAGAAGGGGTCGTTGCTATTTTAATTTTAATTTTCGTTTTGTATATAAAAAAAGATATTGAAAGTGGGCCGTATGGTACCGCCATGTTGACGGAGCCACGCAAAACACTTTCAATGCATTGACGGGACCTGCTGTGACAGTGGTTCCTGCCAATGCAAGAGATGTCTGCTGAGGCGGCGGACATCTCTAAATCCGGAGTAATTTTTTTTAATTTTACTCCTTCTCCCTGATGGAGTAAACACTGTACTCCGCGATCTAAATCAGCCCCTAAATTCAGCAGGATCAGACAATTTCACAATGCTGTTTACGTGACACCCTGAGGCATATCATGTGCCATTTTCAGAAGAACAGGAGTAGGGATTCTAAGGATATTAAATCACACTCAGTTGTTTATTAGGTTTGTTTGGTAATAGCAGGCAAAAGTCTGCTTGGAGGCAGAATTATGTCACTAAATAGATTTTACATCCAAAAATCCAGTTTGTTGTCACCTCAGCCAAAAATATTTTCTGAGTTATCTACAAAATGGAAGACATAAATTAGCATCCTGGGTGGATGCAGTGCAGCGCGTCGACAGAACCTAGCCACTAATATATATTTATCCTTTCATTTTTTAGTGATCAATAGTAAGTGCATCAGCTGAACAGACAGAAGGGCTTAAACATGCTTATCTACAGGACCAGAGATCAATGAACAAAGCCCAGATGATCAATCACGTGGAAGCCGCATTATCAGCTAGGGAGACTCCTGAAGTGCGCTTCATTGCATGTTTTCCGCTAACATTATCATATCTTTTGTAAACAAACACAGATATGGCTCAAATAGAGCTGCAGCAGTAAACTCCCCTGCAGGTGCACCAAGCCAGTGACATTTAGGTGCATGTGGATCCCTGGAGATCTTTGGAAGTATTACATATTAGCATCAACAGGAAATGGTACAAAACCGCGCACTCATTACCTCAACCCCCTGCAACTGTTCTACAATCATCGAAAAACAATGGTTACTCGTTGTGGTTGGTACATGGTCAGCTATGAAGGATGATGGGTTTCAACAACACACTGGTCCAAAGCCAGATCACTACATTGATCAGTCATGACCATTGCCTTGCGTCAAACTATTAGGATGAGGCTTAGAAGAGAAAATGTGTCAGAGGAGATGTGGAAGCAGATATGGTGGAGTGGCTAAGTTGATGATTTTGGAACCTAGGGACTTGGGTTATGATCTGAACTCCACCAAAGAAAATTCTGGGCAGGTCGCATAAGCTTCCTCTGCCCACAAATTGTATAAGGCACATGTAAATACGCGGAAAATATAAAGCAATCCTATCACCTAGGTCCCCATTCGATGAAGATGACCTTTTTAAACCACCCATAAATGTATATATAAAGTGTATATATGTGTATATATATATATAGAGAGAGAGAGAGAGAGAGAGACAGAGAGAGATACATATATATATATATGTAAATATATACACACACATATAAATAAATAAACACATACATATATAAATATACATATATGTGCACAGTCGAAGTAATGAGATGGAGGTGGTCAAGTACATCTACAAAATAATAGCTCAAGGGCTTCGCTGGTTATGATACGCCATAAATATTATCAAATGTATCTTCAATGCTGCATAGAGAACAGAAACTGAAAGAAGGAAGCAGAAGCAGCCAATGAGAGAACAGAATATATAAAGGATAAGCGGAAGCCGAGAGAAACAGAGTGATAAGTGGAACATTATGCAGTGATATGATGTCAGAGTGGCTTTAGTGGGCTCTGGTGCATGCACCAAGAAGCTGTAACAGCAATGGTGGTGCCATGAAGTGAAGCACCTTGTGAGCATGCAGGTCAAATTGCAGGGGTCATCTTCATTCTCCACCCTTCCATGAAGTCCAAGGGAAATCTTGGTCTTGAGCAGCAGATGTGGTCTAAAGGAAACGAGAATCGAATCCCAGCTTTGGTGTCTCAACAAACCTTATTTGATTCTGGCAAAACAACTTTATTATTGCTACTGAATCTGCCATGATAGTTAATGCATGCTGTCACAGTGACTGTACTGTTATGCGTGGCTCTCGTAGAGACCCATTAGCACAAGTAACTGGATTTTAACTCAAGTAATTAGCTGCTACAATGCAGCAACAGTTGGTTACAAAGCTTTTAACCTACTGATGCAACATCATGAAGGGAGTCCAGTCTGCTCTGCCTGGGGTCTGTGAGAGCCTGTCAGAGAAGCGTTGGAAAGCATGGAGCACCGCTTCTAGAGGAGAGTGTGGGGGTGCGTGGCAGGAGGCCAGTTTTTTTCTTTTCTACTTTTAATTTGGGACATACAGGAGAGGCCATGTTATGTATGGCTTCCCATTACTAATCTGCCCTTGCTCCGCAGTTAAAAGCAGGGAGATCATTTTGGGGGCCATGCATCACATAAAATTATAGATGGATAAAAAGTGAACTACAGGGATGTTTTTCACTTTAGGGCTGTAAGTGGCATCATATGTCACTCATAACCTAGTCATCTCCAGACTGGAATATGGATGCTCTACCCTCGCTGGTCTACCCAAGATCTCCCTGGCCCCACTAAAAGCCTGCCTCAACGCTGCCGCCAGACTCCTAACAGGTTCAAAGAAATTCGACCACATCTCTCCACACCTTAAAGCCTTGAACTGGCTTCCTCTCGAGGCTAGAATCCAACTTAAGCTGGCTTGCATCACTCACAAGGGCTTATACTCCAATTCCCCTGCTTTCCTCGCCCAGAAACTCGAAACATCCGGAGGGGCCAGAAACTCCCAGTCCGCCAGAGACCTCCTGCTCCAACCAGCACGCTTACGAAAAAAAAAAACGTACAATCGGGCCTTCTCTGGGGCCGCACCAAGAATTTGGAACTTACTCCCGCCTGCCATTAGAAGAATTCCATCACTGGCTCGCTTCAAAAAGGAGGCCAAAACATTCCTAATGGGCAAATTCCTCTCCTAACTCTTGCATTACAGTCACCTCAGCGACTCTGTTCTACCTCCCATCACGGCCTCACCATGGGTTTTCCGGATGATTTCCACTCGACACCTCTGGGCATCCCACCCTGGGATCTGAGACCGCTTGTTTCTTGTAAGATGTATCTACCTGTTTTTATTTCAAATGCATACCCCCTGGGATCTGAGACTGCCTGTGTCTGGTAAAAAGTATCTATCTATGTTTTCCCTAATGTATTCACCCCTCCTAAGTCTCTTGTATTCCTCATGTCAATCCTGTAAAGCGCTCTGATACCCTTGTGGGTCTAGTTCGCGCTCTATAAAACACAAAATAAATAAATAACCCATTGGTGAAAAACATCCCGTAATTCACTGTTACCCAAAAAGGCGGTGGCGATCAGCATTAATTATATTATTATAGTCATCATTCTCAATAGTGAGACTCCTCTGGTATATGTTAACATTATTTAGATTGGGAGGACACATCTCGGGTACATAGTCTCATTGTTGTTATACAATATAGCATTATCTGACGCCACTGTGTCAAAACATAACAACACATCTTGAGCCTTTCATGGTGATGATGAATACAATTTTGTAGTGCTGTACCATACCTAATTTCCCTAGGACTTGGCACATTTGGGGAATAAGACAACATTTTGCCAAATAGCATGTCTCTTATATCATGTAATGCCTTTCATTACCTTCTGACTCCTGCAAGGACATCTAGTGATGGTCAATGGTATTGCATCCTCGCTTCTCTATCTAAAATAACATACGTAACTGAAACATTTTACAGGGTTTTAGTTTATAAACCTAACCGTCTCAATGTTTATTATTGTGACACCAGGACTGCTCATTGATGTTGCAAGATAAAAATACAGCTCTTATTTATCGTCAGTACATACACAGACACACACACAGACACACACACAGACACAACTATACATGAATCGTAACGCTGCAAACTGCACCACTATATTTAAGGTTATGTTGCATTTGCAATAGGGGATTCAAAATCAATTTTTTGCTATAACTTTTGACCAACTGTTTTTCAAATGTCCAAGAGCATCCTGGGATGCACATATGGTTATATGTGTGAAGAGAACTATGACCAAGGACTTAATAGTTGAAACATATTTTTTGAAGTTAGTGTGAGTACTAGTTTAACATGAGCTTCTTCATATAAACCCTTAAGGCACAAATTTCTCAAAAAGCTTCTGATCTAAGTTCATCAAATTTGACATGCGCCTATGATCTATTTGGACCATGTGTGCAGTTAAAAATTATGACAATTGTCCCAGTCATTTTTGTAAAAATGTAAATATGCTGAAGACTATAACTCAGGTGAGGTCAGAACAAAGTCAGATTCAATGAGCACCCAGAAAATAATGCAATCACTGTGGTCCACAAAGCCATTAACAATGGAAGTTCAGTTACTAAGCAGTCAAAGTGAAACAGGGATCTGCTCACCGTTCACCTGATGAAGTACCTGGAACACATGGATCTGAGCCGAAACAAATATGAATTCACTCTGATCAACATGCATTCGGGCAAACAAATTTAGATCCATTCTAAGCAATGTGCAGTGGCACCAGCAAACTACAGTGAAACATACTAATGTACAATCATACCAACAGGTGTAAAAAGAGTATATGTTACTAAACACACATAACATTTTCACGTTATCACTACATCATACTCATAGAAGTTAATGAAATATGAACAAAATGAGTGGAGAGTTCTAAAATATTATGGGAAACAGAAATAGTTGGACTACTCCCCGCCGTGCGCCACCTACTCTGTCACTGTCATTCATTTAATACAATGTTCTCAATGGGAGTTAAAAGTGCGAGTGCAGACTACCACACTTTAAAATGTATCTCAAATTTGCTGAAATACAGCAGAAATGTTGCCTTTAAAACACGTCATAGTGCTATCGAAAACCTTTATTTATCTCTAAACCAAACTCTCCATGACACTATGCATTAATCCGGGATAATTAATCTGTATGCATAGCGCTATGATGTCCTTTTTATTTAAAAAAACAAAAACAAAAAAAGACACCTTAGCTGCTGTATTGCAGTATTTTTGAGCCAGCAGCTTTCATCATGGATGGTATAATATTTATTCCCAGACTCTTTAGGTAGGTCATGTCTTTGCTGGTTATCTTGAAAGTAAAGCAGTAAGGCAGAGACCAGGTCACAGGCCCCGGTGAACTTTAAAAAACACAAACCCACAAAATCAAGCAAACCAAGGTTTGTCCATCTATGAATGTACCATGGCGCTATGCGCTGGCTTTGCCCACCTGGACTTCTTGCTGGCACAGCGAATATTCTGGAGGGCATACCATGGGCATGAAATTAGCCAATCCACTAATTGTTTCACGGTGTCCATGAAAACAGAGCATGCTTCTAGTATTTCTTCAGTCTTGATCAAATAAAGTAAAACCCTAGTATTTCTTCACTGTCTATGAAAACAAAGAAAAGTGTCTGACATCATTAGGTTCTGCCCAAGGAGAATTCGCCTTTAGAAAAATCAGAAGAAGGAGCCACAGATGGGACAAATGCCTAACTCAGCCTCATGTCTACTGACTTTAATGAGATCAACGGAAAATGAGTTCTTTCTATGCCTGGCCACTGGTGGAACTCAAGAGCTATCATGGTCTGCTCATGGCACCCATGCCCACTGCAAAACAACCAGCTCCTTATTAATGGGTCAAACTGCAACTTCTTCGGCATCCAGTCTTGAGCTAAATGTTAGCAGCTTTCCCTTTAGCAGTGATGGCCAACATTGAAACAAGAGGACTGATTCCAACTAGATTTTTTGGTTAACCACTATCTATCCAAAGTGAGTGCCATTTTAATTATTTGTAACTAAATGCAACCAGTGTGGATATCCTGAAAACCTGGTATAAATACAAGGGAATGTTGGACACCCCTGCTTTCAGAAGGGGGGGCACCTGTAGGGCCAAAAGATAAACTTTGTTACGGTGCGATAGATTGTACACTGGTGCTCTGGGCTCTTAGAAACAAGGTAGGATTCCAGAGATAGTATTTGTAAGTGGATTCTTTCTGACAATATTTAACCTGGCCTTGGACATGAATGGGCCATTTCCGTGCTTGTTTGTGTTCCTCTTTGAGGTTTTTAATTCACTGGGGAGACTTCACATCTATTGTAATGCTGGAGACCAGGCAGGCTATGTTTGCAAAGAAGAGGCAGGGCATGAAGCAGGGTAGATGAGTTATGTGGTTAGGTTAGATTTTCCATAGGAAGAAAAAAAAAATTTCAGTAATAACTTTGGGCCTGATTTAGAATTCGGTGGACGGGCTACTCCGTCACAACGGTGACGGATATCCCGTCCGCCGAAATACCAATCCCATAGGATGTTATGGGATTTATATTTTGGCAGACGGGATATCTGTCACTGTTGTGATGGAGCAACCGATCTGCCGAGTTCTAAATCAGGCCCTTTGATACATTTTGGCAAATCTGCACAAAACGTTTCAAGAAAAAGGTTCGTCTACCTCGGCTCCTTCATGGCAGGTTTTGGCCTGACCCATCATGGAGCGGCCGAGAAAAAGGGAGAGTCCCAAATGTTGCGGTTTCCCATGTTCACTCCCATAGGAAACGTTGCTCTCCAATACAGAAACACGGCTGAATGGAATTACTGTAAATTTGACAAAAAGTTAGAACTTTACTCAGAAAGCGTGCTTTTTTTGTGATTTGGTGTAAATCCGCTTAGCAGTTTTATAGAAATTGGGGTTTAAACACAGGCATGGGTTGGACATGAATGGGTTAAAAAATTAGGTACATCTGGACTGTTGGTGTCCAGATATGCTCTGATTGGCAATTTAAAGGGGACTAGTCATTCCGGATTGCCTGAAACAACATGAACAATATGTTGCAACGGGACTCCGAGACGTGGTTCCTACATCCTGAATATGAATAAAAAAAATATAAGGGGGCTGGGTGAACACACCTCGACCACCAGGGGCCTGTGGGGGTGTCCCAAGGGAATGTCCCCTTGTTTGGCTGGCCACAACATGGACAACAAGTTGTAAGGACCATTACAGGACTAGGGGTCAGGGTCCCCATTGAAATGTGTTGTAGTAAAAGCCTGGTTTTGAAGGTCACAAAAAGGAGCACATATGAGGGGTGATAACAGATTTTAGTCACAATATAAAACATTTGTTGGCAGAGTTATACTCATTTTAGGAATTCGAGTGAGTTCTTTCTCAGTAGACTTTACTCTGTGAAAAATGATTACCCTCTGCTGGGATTTGGGGAACCATGTTTAAGAGGAGACAGTTTTCTCGTGCTTTCCTCATAGAGATTATGGAAGGTATGGAAGGTGCCCCAGAAGCTAAATGCAAGCACATTTCTATTAGTTCACACTGTCTTCCTCTGCCATTTGAGAATTAAGTCTGGTATTCTGAGCAAAACATGTATTTCCAACATCAGCAACAACCTGTTAGTTGATTCCACGTTGGTCTACTGCAGTTTTCTAATTAACCACTAGGGCGCTAGCACTCTGTTATTATGACAAAAGCGTGGCCCACCTGAAGCCATCTTGATGCAATCAAAGCTGTAAAATGCAGAGTATTTTCTTTAGAAATGAACAACATGGAGGGGCTCATTTTGTTATCGAGATTAAGGTTTAGAAATCTTAGAAAGCTAAAATGAGGACACATTTTCTATGGGTCCTCAAATACCTTTCTCATCCATGTCACTAAAGCTTTCTGACATGCACAATGGAAAATGTATTTCCAACATCCGCAGCAGTCTGTCATTTAACTCCCTAGTGATCAACTGGAGCATCACCACAGAGTTCTAATGAACAACCACAAAGCTAACATTTTGATTTTATGATAAAAATCTGGCACACTAGAACGCCATCAGGATGAAATCAATGCTGTGAAAGTGAGAGTAAAATCCTACAGAGTATACTGCAGTAATAAAGAAAATGAGGGGTTTATTTTGTCATAGAAATTATGGTTTGTGCTTTAGGAAGCTAAAACGAGGACAATTTTTTTTTATGTTCTCAAATATTGTCCGTAGAGGGAAACGTGTACTTCCAAGGCCAGTAGTAGTCTTCTGTTAACTCCCTAGCAATCAACTGCAGCGTCTCAACAGAGTCCTAATCAATAACTAGAGTAACAATATTTTGTATTCAAGACAAAAGCGAGGCATTCCTAAACACCATTTTGTTGGAGTGGGAGCTGTTGAATTTAACGAGTTTCCTGAGGAGCTTACTGAGGTAAATGAACATTGACAGTTTAATGCAGGCATGAAACCAGCAGGTCAAAAATGGGGAGCTAAAAATAGTTAAAGAGAGACATCTGCATAAGTACAGCATCCCTTTTCCGGATCTGTTTACTATGCTTACACTTCTCTTCAGTCACTTAACAGCTGCCTAATTTTAAAATGGTAATATATTGGAAGACAAAAAAGTAAAGATTAAAATAACGTTATGATTAGGTGCTAAGACGTTAACTTATGTTAGGTAATGCCTCGGAAATTCACAGAAAAAGCCAAAGGTTAAAGCAATGTTGCAGCTAGGTTGGCATGAGACCCGAGCTAACATTAACAAGCATTTACAATGCAATATGTCTCGCATTATTAGAGTTTGAGCTATTGGCATTGCTAAATAATGCAACACCAATAGCACAAACTCAAAGACCTCTTGTACGGGGTTCAGAAAGCTACCTACACGCTCGTGCGTGTGGTTTTGCTTTCCCCGTCTGGCATTGGCTTTCACGTGTTTTAAAAAAAAAAAAAAAAACGGCACGCGATTGGGCAAAGGCGGGCGCATGTCCCGCCTTTGCTCCGCCCATTCCCACCGGTGGCCAGCACGCGCAGCAGCGCACGTTCGCGTCGCTGCCGCGCTCCCTAGCCCCGCTCCTCTGTGGTGCGCGCGCACCACTGGTTTTCTTTCGTGCGTGATCTGATTTACTTTTCAAAGGAGGACCCTGGCGTGATTTGTGGTCATCACTGGAATGCTGTTTTCGCTTCCCAGTTGAGCATCGGGCTTCCCTAAAGAAGGATATCAACAATTACACAGGTGGGCTGCGCCGGGGATGTGAAGAAAGACCTGTGACCTCTCTTCCGCCCTCTACCTCCTTCCCACCCTCTCAGCCTCCCACTGTATTATTGCCGTCCTCTGAAAATATTTGCACCTTCCAAAGCGCGCTCCTGGTTTTCTCTTCCAGTACATTTACATGTGCGCAGTTCGCAAGGAATGCCACGCGTGTTTGTGCGCGTGCTTGCGGTGAAGGGAACTGGCGGCACTATTCGGTAATTTTTTCATGGAGAACATTCTAGCAACTACCAAAAAACGCAATTTCTCCATAATCCAAGAAACCGCAAATATGCAGTAGATAAAGAGGCGATCCACTACTCAATAGTAAAACATGCAATCCAATGTTCAAACTGTGCTGGCCAATCAGCTCGCCCAGAAGGAGGGCCTTAACTGCCAGCAGGGCCTACATACACCAAAAATAATGCAATGCCGATGCGAAAACGTGGATTCAAAAACATCGACTATCAAAATATCTGCAGCACATAACTATCCCCTTAAACACAACACTGACTATTAATCCACAGTTTAGCAGGTACTTTGGGCAACTCCACATACTTTAATTTTAAAACCCAGAGCTGAGAAGGTTTGTCATTTCCTGCTGCTCCTAGGAATCCGCTCCTAAAAGCATGAATGAATGTTCTAGAATGCATTACCATGCAGTAATTGACCTACACTATCTGCGCACACCCTCTTCGTCTTTGTATGCATAATGTGGGAGAAGGGCTATTATCTCTCAAGAATGCCCTCTGAAAAGCTGATGCTATTGTCGCACTCCTGTTCTTTGGCACCTGCCTCATTGCATACCTTAGATTAGAAAAATAGTTTGGAGAGAAAATGCGAGGTAAGGGCATTCTCACACTTATATAATATATTTAACCAAGAGTGTTTTCGTATTACTCTAGATTTTCAGGTATGCTCATGGAGTTTGGTGGTCATTACATTCGGCGAGATCTGGAAGCCGTTGTGCGGCTCTCTGGGGTCTCCGCTCGGAGGGCGAGCCGGGTTTAGGAAGACTGCTATGTCCCATGAGACGTTAGGGTTGGGTGTGCTACCTTCGGAGGAGGTAGTTTAAGTTCAGTATTGAGCGCTATTCCCACACTAGGCACTGGCCAATTCCTCGGTTGTCTGGAGCACGCTGAGCCCTGCTTTGAAAGCCCAGGTACTCTCCTGGTGCTGCTGTCACTTTTTTCATCTCCCCGAGGTTAATTGCAGCAAGCACCAGGAGGCTAAAAGAGAGAGAGAAAGAGAAGGAAGAGGGGGAGGTAGAGAGAAAGCGATCAGAGAAGAGAGATAGGAGGAAAGAGAGAATGGATGGATGGAAAGAGAGAGAGAGCGTGAATAGATGAAGGGAGCAGGGCTGATGTGAGCATTTTTGCCAGGGCTGCTTTTGGTTCCCTGCATTTTGGGCAAAAAATGTCCTTTGTGCCCTATTTTACACTTGATGGCCTACTCGGGATAAGATCCTTACTGCCTTCCTGTCTTACTTGAATTTCTTCAGTCTTTTGCAATATCTCTTCGTCAGAGGATGAACTTACAGATATTAGTACCTCCTTTCCAGGTGATTCATTTTCGGGTCCTTCATATTAGGGTGGAGGAGCATCAAGTTCAGTTTGAAAAACTTTTTCTGCATCTTCAGTTGTTTTTTACCGGCGACCGGCATTTATATTAAAATAATAATATTCAATTTAGTTGGAAAAGTAACAGATTAACTTTCTGCTCTGTTCTACATTGCTACATAAATTACTTTCATTATCCTGGTACACGAGGCTGTGGTTATCCATTCATATGATCATTTTTCCCTGCTCACTGGAGTGGACTTCTGTAAGTATGTCCTGGGTATTGTGTTTCTATTATGGTTAGTAATCTCTGCCATCTGTCAACTGACGGCAATCTGGCATGTTAGATGGATTGAGTTTCCGCTCCGTCTCCTGTTATTGCTTGCCCTGAGATATGTATCTGTATTGTACTTGTATTGCGCACACTTTAAAACGGATTTGCTTCTAAGCCTTGAGAGATATTACAGATACCAGACGTAGTTACACCTCCTTGGTAGTGGACTTGGGGGTCTGGGTTACAGTGGGCGAGCTCAGGATCTGCGAGATTTGTTACATACGATGGTATTACTCACGTCAAGCTCATGCAACTATCTGTGCGAGTATTTCAAACAGCCTGATACAGGCGATTTCCAAACACTAGCCGCCAACCAGCGAAAAACAGGGCGGTAAAGTGGATTTCCTACATCGCACACTCGACCCATGATATCCGCTCCTGAAGGCAGTGCCTTCATGTGCATCTGTACTTCTATAAGACCTTCTAGCAACAGGAAGATATGCGGCATCTCCTTTCTGGTCTTTTTTCAGCCTGAATATAAAACCTCCTGGAAAAACAGTAGTTGAAATTCAACCCCCTCTCCCGGATGTCCGGATGTCCATTTTCCTCCTTGTCCATGCTGTGATGAACCAGCCCCAATCCGTTCTTGGCGCTGCATGTAAATGTAAGAGCGGAGCAAGGGTTTCCTGTGCATCTTAAACAAGCACGGAATAGAAACGGTGCGCGCGCACCACAGAGGAGCCGAACGTGAAACCAGTGGTGTGCGCGCACCACAGAGGAGCGGGGGGAGGGAGCGCGGCAGCGAGGCAAACGCGCGCTGCTGCGCGTTCTGGCCACCGTCGGGAATGGGCGCGGCAAAGGCGGGACATGCGCCCGCCTTTGACCAATCGCGTGCCGTCCCCGTAAAAAAAACGCACGCTCCAGCCAATGTGGGCTTCCAAAAGCAAAACCACACGCACGAGCGTGTGGGTAGCTTTCAGAAGCCCTTTCTAGAGGTCTCGCGCTGCGCGAGCAGGGCTGCGCACTGCAACGCTAGGCGCGAGACTTAAAAACCCAAAAGCCACTGAAATACACCAGTTATAATTTAGTGAACTAATAATAATGTGTGCACCCATCATGCACTTCTTCTTACCTCACTTTAACTGTTTCTTTTCAGTGAATATTTACATAAATATTCATTCTCACCTCTAAAGAAACTATTCTTTCTGCTCGCATCCACCACCCAAATACAAAAACAGCTCATTCTGGCATTAAATACATTAGTGAACCCTCCCTCCTGGACTCTCTGTTGTTGTGTGCTCTCTCCTGAATGGCTCTGCAGTGCCAAATGCCCATCCGCCTATGCGCGCCGCATCAAATCGTCATTGTACTGTCAGAGCATTAAAGATCTTTTTGTGGTTATAATATAAGGAAATTGCCTTCCCTTTCAAAGAGCACTTGATGGCTTCTATACCTGGGAGCCAGCAATTTCCCTCAAGTATCAGAGAGACCAAAATATATCTCATTTCAGTTTTCCAATTTGTTCCAAATAGCGTGTTAACATAATAATGAGATCAGGCTTCTGAGTAGAGCGAGGTGCCATCCAAAACATGATTGTTTTGGCCTTTCTTTCCTTTATTTTCTCAACCCCTAGCTCATTTTCGGTGCTTTTGAAGACTCTATTTTGCATGTTGAATGTACCTCAACATTTCACACGACTATAGCCTCATAGCCCATTACTGAGGGCTATACCAGTTGTTAAAGAACCTGAACCCGAGTTATAGGCCCGAGCCGCAGGCAAGGGCCTATAACAAGTGTGAGGGCCTTAAACAACCGGTATAGCGCGAGGCAGAAGGGTTATAAGGCTATTAGAACATTCCACTCACTAAGAGCCGAATACTCTAAATTAAAAAGAGAGAAACATGAAGACAAACATTGGAACGTTGGAGATCCGGGCTTATACCAGCCAATACAAGCCCAGAGCTACTCGATTGTCTTCAATGAGGCTCTCAACAGTCAAATGTTCTAATAACAGTTGGATAGCTTATTGATAATCTTCATTACTCGTTTACCCCGTTCATGTTCCGTTATGTAAATTCTAACATGTGTCTCCCATACATGACAAGCACAAGTCCAAGAATTGAGGCACAAATATCGCGTGGAAGGTAGGTGGGCTGTACATTTTGTGATGAAGAATGAAGAATCAGAGCAATGAATATTACCTGTCACCAATCCAACTATTTCTTTTTTAATCTGGGCCACTCAACCCTGTGACAGAAATAGCTACGGGAGGCCTACGCAGATAAGAAGTGGAAGGGAGCAGCTAGCCCCTGAAATAGGAGGGTCAACTTAAAAAACTTATTTAGCAGGGCACTCTACGTGAGAAGTTTACAGCCATGTTCTAACCCTTTCGGGTCTCCTCAAAGTGCCTCCTGTTCCAAAGTGCTTTACAAAACCTTGAAGTAAATACTTCTAGTAGAGGTTGCTATCCACTTAGCATACATGTCCAAGTTTCTTCCATTTAGGTACATGAGTACACTTATGGTGATGGGCCAACAAGAATGATGCCTCATGCTGCTGATCTCTGGCGAGTAGTTGTCATGTTGGAACCACAACAGTCGCGTCCTGATATTCCTTCAATGCAACAGTTAATGCTCAATTAAATTAATTCTGTTTCTGAGTGTGTCCACGTTTGTGTTTAAGTGTGTGCATATATATATATTCACTGAAAAAAACAAAGTGACGTTATAGCTAGGAGAAAATCTCAGTGACAGCGTAACATTTCAAAATAAACAAACCAGTGACATTCACCAATTATAGTTATATCAGGTAACTATAACTCGTGCCCTAAGGTAACTATAACTTGTGCACCTGCCATGCACACTTTTGTCATCAGTGATATCATTTCAAATGTAGCAGTGATGTTATCAATGATGTTATAGAACATGTCATGAGTGAAGCAATAAGTGGGCTAATTAGCTGTGCATGGCAAGGGTGCGAGTTATAGATACTTTAGGGCATTGTTTATAATTACTTGAGATAACTGTAACTGGTGAATTTCAGTGTTTTTTAAAGTTTAAAACGTTACGTTGTCACTAAAATTTCCACCTAACTATAACCTCGCTTTAACCTTTGTTTTTTTTTCAGTGAATTTCTATGTTTTTTTTAATGTAAAGTAATATTTTATTACCATATGTAAAGCCAAACACCCGCCTCGCACGGACCTTCAGCCAACCCCCTTCAGGCAGCCAATCCCCCCCGCATACAGCCTGCATCCAACCCATTGGCGCAGCCCTCCTCCTCAAGCCACTTTGGGCCCCGGACATCCCATCCGCCATGGCTTTTGTTTTTCAATCACAGGAAGGCACACAGCCCCCCCTCCCCGAGCCAATTTTGGTCGCAGGGACCCCCATCCCCCAGGCCTTTGTTTTTTTTAGTAGGGGTGAGGGAGAGCACAGCCCTCCCCAGCCACTAAGGGACCAGAGGACTCTAATCCCGGGCCTTTTTTGTATATTAGGGGAGGGAGCACATGCCCCCCCCTCTCTGAGCCAATAGTGGCCCTGGGAACCCCATGCTCTGGGGACAAAAGATATTTGTAAAGGGGATGGGGCACATGACTGCCAACCCTGAGCCACTTTGGGCCCTGGGGCTCCATCCCCCGGGGCTTTCTATTTTTTATAAAGGTGAAAGGGCATGCAGCCCTCCTCCCTGAGCCTATAGTGGCCCTGGGGGCCCCATCCCAAGGGGCCTCAGGCGTTCCTGGGTAGGAGCCTCGCTGTTTACCCAGGAAACCCACCAACCAATACATTGGGGGCCCTATGGGGAGCCCCAGGCCCCCGCGGCCTGCCGGCTCACCACCTGCACCCATCGTGCTCCTTCCTGGTGAGAGTAGCTGTTTCTGCTTGCTACCGCTGGGCGGGGGGAATCTGAGTTTCCCTGCCCGCGAGAAACCAGGCAGGGAAACAAGAGTCTGCTCCCACCTGGTGGAATCATTTTAAAAGCTCCCGCCGGGTTGGAGCACACTTGCTTTCTCTGCCCACGGTCTTGCGGGCTGGGAAACTACTGTGTCCCAGGGGTGGGCAGATTTCAGATTGCACTTTTTGATGATGTTCATGGGGGCTGTAAGTTGACATTAAAGAATCAAGGATGATGGGGTCGTCCTTACTGGGCCGCAAAAGCGAGTGAAAAGCCTAGGGGTTGTTAATTACCCTAGGTGAATTAGTTGACCTCCATCTTGGAGAAACGAGATGAAAAATCAGATGGCAAGACCATTCAACCAGAACAGGCTCGACCGAAATGCCCTCATCCAGAATTTTGAAGATCACTAGGAGATCACGGAGGACCAGCAAGCTGATTCTACCCTGATCTACAATTTCTTGTATATTACTTATAATGTCAACAAATGCCGTCTCCGACCTGTGTTTTGCCTGAAATATAAACAGTTTAGTATGTAACATATTGTACTTATCCATGTGAAATTGTACCAGCTCGAGGACAACTTTATCTACAATCCTGCTAAGAGTAGGGAGATACACAATCAGCATGTACTGATTAACATCCATAACTGGTTGGGTCTGGATTGGATTTTCAGTCATGGCTCTGCTTTCATGCCTGGGGCACTACACCCTCTTCAGACTGAAGCATTTATAAAGGTGGGAATTTCTGGAAAATACAGGAGTGCAATTTATTCCGAACCAATCCTGGGCTAGGTTGTATCCAAGGTCCAAGCGTTACTATGTCTATAATATTGATCTCTTCCTCTGATAGAGGTAAAAGGTGAAATAGTTTTGAACACAACTCTCCTTTTTTGGCTTGCCTATAGGCAGCTTTCGGTGTGATCTACCCAGAGTATTTTTTTCCATTATACGTAGCCTGGGCTTTGGGGCTGCCTCTTACTTTTGCTTGGATGGCTTTGTTGTCTATTTCACTTGCCGGCTCCTGAATCTGTGGCTTTCCTCTCTATTCTTGTGCTTGTCCCACCAGGAGCATTTCAGTCTCACATTGTTCTGATTGAATGAGTTGCAGCCTCTACTCCACTTGCTGAGAAAACTCTTTTTTATTTTACCCTCATCAGTCTATGAGTGCCTGTGCTTTGTTGTCCTCGTCTCCGTTTGCTGTTTCCCACCTCACATTCCCCCCTTACTGCCCGAGGATTTATGTTGATTTTACCACTATTCCAGTCCCTCTTGGCTTTTAATTCATGTACTTATTTTTAAAAATATCAATCTCCCCACCCAGCTCCTCTGTTGTTCTCCTCCTTGCATTCACCACTCGATAGTTTTTACTTCCACTGATCCACCACCCCTCCTCGTCGCATCAATGTTTTTTTAATCGTTTTTGGAAGATGTGGCAGCTGTATTTTGCTACCTGGTTGCTCCTTTCTTAAAATGTTCTTTCACTCACTTTTAATTCTTTTTTTAATTTACTGCTCCAAGACAGGAAATTAAAAAAACAAAATGGTGCCCTTGTCATGACACATGTGAACTAAAGTTTAATGATGCATGACAGCACATGCTTTGTGGCGCATGTTTGTGCATATGTCATGACATATAGCAGCCATCTTGGAATGGGCAGGTCTTAATAGGAAACCCATCCTAGATGTGGATGTGGATACATCTTCGGCTTGTATGCCAGTGCATTGCAAAAGCCAATAGCTCAGCTAAGTAAAGCCAAGACCTATTAGCTTTGCCAATACTTGATAAAAATAGTTTTGTTATTAAACACTAAAGGAATCGATTTGCAGAGAGCCTGGGATGGTGCAACTGACATTGCTTTCGATTCAAAGAGGATTTTAACTGAGACAACATTGTTTTGACTGAATCTTCAGATCTTCCCCATCCCACCCTGCCCAACATTTCCTACTGCGGCAGACATCAGTCTGTTGCCTGTCGCTGAGAAGGCGCATGACTGCGACTGTACAATGAGAGACAGATGATGCTGGCCCTCCTGGGCGCTAGAACTCCCGGGCATGGGCATGTAGTGCCTTGTAGAAAGGGAGGAATCCAGTCTTCATGAAAGATCACGAGTGGTCACTTTGTGGACATCAGATTGAGGAACAAGGGGTACAGCATCTCACATCAGCGGTCACTCACTCCTGTCATGCTGTCACTCCTGTCATGCTGTTACACTGGGTTGCAAAAGTCTCCCTTTGACCCCAAATTCCCAGGGGGAAGGAATGGTAACCTTTTGGAGAAGGCGGGGGATGGGACAGGGCTCTTTTAGCCCTTTACTGTCATCAAATTCTTCAGCTTGGACATCATAATAATCTGTGTAGGCGCACAATGTGGTCGCAGCGTCCGCTCCAACGGGAGAATGCGCGTGCTCGCGCAGAACTCAGTTTACGCATCATTTCGATTGTAAGAGAGGGCCATTGTACCATATAAGGCACGCAATCCACACATCATATTTAATTAAATGCAAATCACGCTCAATTCAAGGAAATGTTCGTGCAGAGTGCATGAAGGGTGCAGGGACGGTATTATATAACTGAACCAGCCCCATGCTCGCAAGGAAGCCAGTGGCCCAGTTAGCTAGAATCCTGCTAGATGACAAGCATCCTCCCTCTTAAAGATAAATGTCCTTTTATTCAAGCATGAGACGCTTTATTATCCCAAAAGAAAATATCTTTCACATAAGCTAAATTTAGCTCCTCTGCCAGTCCTCCTTCTGGTGCAGCACTATTTCATACCCACGCTGCAAGCACATTTTTCATGGGAACAGCTAAACTGATTATCTTAATCTGCCCTCACCCACAGGAAGGCCACTGGTGACGTCAAAGCCCTAAAGATAAAATAGTATTCTAATGCCAAGCAACCGCCTGTTTCCCAGAGGTCCCTTCAACATCTACTTTCTGTTGCTTCTTTAGATATACAAAGTAATTTAGCAGTCCCCAAAATGGGTTTAGAAACTCATTCCGAATTGCAATTTGGGAGGGGTGTGGTAAGGGCGTTCCTTCCAAACTGCAACTTGGAGGGGGATCTTGCAATGGTTTGTGACTGTATTTTGTTCGCTAAATGGTTTGTAATGTGTTGGCAGAACAATTAATCTGGTACCAGATCCTAAGATGAGGTTGTAACAGATTCCCATTGGGGAGGGATCTCCTTGACTGACTCCCCTTTAGACTCCTTCCTCTTTAGGAATATTGAAAACAAATTGAGGGAGTGTAGGCACTGGTCTGGTGGAACACTGCCAGTGCCAACAGCGAGTGAAACTTTTTTTTTAAATATTATTTTTTCATGCAGTCCCGTTTCCTGCAAGGAAAACAGGCTGTATAAAAATGTTTTCTTTATTCAAACACTATCACAGAAATGGTGGTCAGCTGACATTAGCAGGCTGGCAACCCAGTGATTGTGGCCAATCGCAAGTGGTGCAAATTGCATTGTTCTTCATGAATATTAATGAGGCCGGTCTTTCCGCGACCCCCTGCGATTTCGTATTTTGTGAAACTTCCTATTTGTACATCGGTAAGTTAAAAAAAAAGACTTGGTGTGCAATTTGTGACCACTTTTTACGAATTTAATCTATGTACGTCAGGTCCTATTTCCATTAAAACTTGACATTTTGGGAACTTTTGGTGATTTTTCGGACCAATGATAGTCACTAAACATGTTTTAAACTAATAACTTAATAAACATATAAAATAATGCTATGTTCGGTAGTGCAATCCAAACCTAATACATTGAAGTTTATAGTATCAGTGTAACCTTATATACTTATTTTACTTATCGCAGTACAGACACTATAAACCATCAGAAAAAATGACTTGTGTGCCTCGCTTGAATAATTCAGTGCATGACACAGAGGTTGTTCAGTGGCCTTGGAGGCAGACACTTCCCCCCCTTTTCAGCCTCACTATGTGGAGAGATCTCAGTCCAGGTTTACTAAGCTTTTCCATGGGCAGTTGTGCAATGCAAAGTAATGCATGCTAATCACTTTCCAGCAAAAAAGATGCTTTGAGCTGGAAAATTGCACTTTTCACAGTGTACAAAAAGCCACTTTGCTTCACGAGTGTCTTACTTGGGTGGATCAGTGAAAAACACCTGTAGGTTGTGACACAAAGTCCACTTTACTAAGATAGCCAGACCCAGCTTTGCATCAGAATCCAAGGACTTCTTAAAGCAGGCGGAAACAAGATCCTGTATGTGGGAACCTGGTGCCAGTACACCTATTACGCTGGACAGCACGCACTCACCTCTGCACAATGGTGCGAGGCCACGCGGGCACGTACAGCAGACTTGTGTCTGTACAGGGGATGGCAACAGACGCAGGACAATCTTTGTAGATATGACTTTATGCGCCTTTGGCCTTCTGGTGCAGCTCAGCACAGCAAATGCTGCTCTGCTTTGTCCAAGACAATAGTAAATCCGGGCCCTCGAGTTAACGGAGATCACATGTTCAAAACTTAACAATTTTACACCCAAATTTCTTTTTTTTCCATCGGTGTGAAGCCCAATTGAGGTTTACGGAGAAATAAAAGACTGGTGTCCAAAGTCTGGAGCTGGCATTCGAAGACTGAGCCTTGAGGGATGTCCATATGTAAATACTGAGCAGGAGGGCCATGATAATATAAATTTGGGTGCAGGACACGTACTATGGATTGAATTGAAGGGGTGGCCAAAATTCTATGCATTATACTCCCCGCATCTACCGAAGCAGAAGCGGAGGGTGCTCCTTCTCCCACATCGCAGCAAAGTCCTGGAACAGCCTCCCCGCGCACCTCTGGACCATCACCTCGCTTCCGGAATTCCGAAGGGTCTTCAAGACCTGGCTGCTGGAATGAGCATCCCGGACCTGCAAGCACCTGGATACCCTATCGGGTGATTAGCCGCGCTTTACAAATCCTTTTTGATTGATGTGCAGTGAAACACTCCCCAACTGAATACATTTTGAGTTTATGTTCCATAGTTGGAGATGATCCGTCACCTTAGAAAGATTCTCAGGGTAGAGGATTCTGGACTCCTCACTGACAGCATTGTTTGGGGTACTTTATCTCAGATAGTATACTAACACAACACCTGCTCTGTGCACCGGAAATAGTTATCCCGTTTCCCTTTCTTTGTTCTATCATGGAACACAGTACCATAGTCATCTTGAGGAATAATGATGTTCTCGCTGGTGGTTGGTGACGCACGTCCTGTTGTGCGTTCCTTCCTAGCCGAGGCCTTATTTATAAAACTTTGCAAACTGGATCATCCCCCCTGCTGCGCGAGACGGTGAAAGCGGAAATCCATCAGGCTCTCGTTGTTCTGAGCTTGCAGTTGTAAACTTCTTGCAAATTGGATTTTGGGCTAATTACTCACGGGAACTCTTACTGGTGTTAATCAGTGGTTGAAATCACGTGAAAAGAATCCATCAGCGCTTTACCGTCACTTAGAGCAAACTTTTATTATGCAAAAAATCAAAACCTTGTCCCCCAACCTATGTCTAAAAAACATAACGAATTTCTCTTTTGCCGAATGGCAGACACTGAAGCGCCGTCTCAGCCGCAGTGGGCTCAATAAATGTGCTTTTGGACTCGTTCATTTGATATTTTGTGGCCACAATACGCAGGCCATATTAGATGCGATCATTTGCAATAAAAACTTGTAAAAAAAAAAAAATGACGTTTGTGAGAGTGCGAAGCCCTAACTTCTTTCTATCGTAAACGTGGGGCACTCTGGGAGTTAATTAACAGGCTCTGTGTTTACTAGTATGACACTATTCCAAAAGGTGCCCTATCAGACCGCCATATACTAATAAGTTTCAGCCACAGCCCTTTAATGAGGCAACAACAGGTGCCAGATATAGTCTTTCAAAATTAGCATATTGGAAGTTAAAGATTGTGATTCACATTCGTCTTTGAGGCAATCATTTCAAGCGCCTCCATCGTTGGAAAGGAGAACTTGCTTGAAAGGGGGTCTGTCTGTCCTCCTCCTCTTTTTGGCTTGACTTGAAAGATGCTCTGGAAGGGGGTTCTATTTCTGAATGGATCCAAAATTTAAACACATTTGATCCTTTGGCTCATTAGTGGTGGTGGTCGAAACTCGTGAAGTTCCACTCCGCGGAATTCCACTGAGTTACCTGAAAACTCCACAAGATTCCGCAGAGTTCTGCGAGCGAGCTGAATCGGTACGTCACCCTGATTTTTAGCACAGAGGGCTTCTTCTGCATTGCAAAATCCGCACAAATGGCAGCATGTTCGCACGGCAGAGGGCGCTGCTTCTTTGCTGCTGCACGAGTACATTTTCTACCCAAGCAGCAGATTTTTCACCGTGAATGGCCGAGACTGCTCACACCGCCTGCGTTGAGAAAATCTCTCCAGATGCTGCTTTGGCACCTGAAAATCGCACTAGGGGATGCCAATTCTCGCTCGCACTCACCAACTTACCATTGGCAAGCCACACGCAAGAAAATACTCTGCCACGTGGTTGGTGGCGGAGTTTTTCCATAACTCTGCATTATGGGCAAAACTCCACGAACTCGGCTGGTGGAGCGGAAGTTATCGCCCACCCCTACTCATTAGCACAACAGCAACATTTCTCCTATGTGACCTGACTATATTTTCCCTTCATTAATCAATTACGTATACTGTATTACTAGTGTATGTTACATGTGCCTGCTAAAGCCCGCTCCCCCTCATCCAGCTTTGTCAACGTACTTATGTATAGACTGACGTACTGTGCATTAGTGTTTGGCCAATTCTCCATTCTGGAAAGATGAGCGGATGGGGAGGTTCAGTCGGACCTTTGGAGGGCCGCAACTAACCTAGACCGAGGGCACTGGCCATGCAAGCAGGCTGCCGCAGTCTGGGGAGAGAGAGGGGTAGGTCCTAAAGGTCACCTGCCTCTCCCTCGCCGTCCCCGCACAAAGGCTTGGTACGCGAAGGAAATCCCACAAACAGGATTGGTTGAGGCTGATTCAAATAGGCCAATGAAGGCAGGGAGGACGGGGCCCTTCCCTTTTCAAAGGATGGCGGGCAGGCAAGCGGTCTTGTCTCGCTGCGCCGCCGTTGTTTATTTATTTAATTCGATTTTATATAGCGCAAACATTACCCGAAGGTGTCAGAGCGCTTTACAAAAGAACCAGTTGCGTTACATAAGGACTTTGGATTACATGAGTTACATAAGAGATACAAACAGAAAAAAATTGCAAATGTACAAGTTGTAAAGTCACTCAAGGAAGAGATACAAACAGATAAACTCTAAAATCACATAGGAATGGTAGTAAGTACAAAGGTCTACTACATATACTAGTGGTTAGAGTTATATATATATATATACACAAATTGCAAATTCACTCAGGATTACATTTTAACAGCGATTAGGCTTGGACAATTATATTTTACATATTTACAGAGCAGGAAATTCTTGCCATCGTTCAGCCAGGTGTTCAGGTGGTGTTGCACTCAAGGATGGTGGTCTTGAGTCTGGAGGGATCCCTGAGTTGGAGATGTCCATAGGGGTAGAAGGCTGGATGGTGGTGGGGGAAACAGCATGCTGGATCCCCGGGCTGATCTTGAGATTGTCGATATCAGCATCATGGGCGCCCTCTGAGGGCCAGTCCCCGTTCTGGGGCAGATCGTCAAGATGGTGGAATCAGAATTGATTATTGGACACAGGATAATTTACAGTAAGATACTGATCTTTACAGCGAAGCTCCGTAAAGGAAAAGGTAGAGCGCATTCCGTCCACTTCAGCCGCCATCTTAGGGTCAGGCGGTTATTAGTGAACGATCACCGCTAGGTTAAAAAGCCACACTGATCCTGGGGACAAAAGTTGTCTTGCCTTGTCAGGAAATAGGGCCGGTGGAAACCTTATGGGAAGGGCGCTCCGCGGGCGGTCCGGTTGCTGACTCTGTACCTTCTGAGCTGGTTGTTAAAGCTTCTCGTCCTCCGCCATTTTGAGACTTGACGTTTCTTCGTCCGACGGGACAGCGGCGGTGATTTTGCCCAAATCAGCGCCTTCCACCAAGCCACGAAAGACCACAATGGCAGCGCTGCATGCGCCGGCACCGCGGGGGAGTTTGGCCCCAGAGCTCTGGTGGCAGCTCGAGTGGCCCCACCGAGCTCTTGGGCCGCAGGGGGGCTTGGGCCGCACAGGACTTCTGAAGAGGGGAGCTGGGCCGCGGAGGAGCCTTGGATCGGAGCTGGGCCACGGAGGAGCCCTGGATCGGAGGGGGGCATCAGAGGGGCATCAGAGTTGTCCCACCCGTCCACACCACCATGTCAGGCGGGCATCGCAACTGTGGGGCGGGGGTCAGCACCTTTTAACCTGCACTAATGAACTTGGAAGGACGGCGGGTAGGCCGATAAAGAGCAAAGAGTTCCCAGCAAGGCAGTCCTTGGGGTGACTCACGGCATGGGCACCAAGGGGCAATAAAATAGCCCAAAGGATAGTGGCAAAGCAGACACATCACTTGCAGCCCGGGCACGGGCAGAGTCAAGGGAAGCCTACATTGGCGCCACAAGAAACACACTGAACCTCATGATGGTGTGGGCGAAAGGATGATTTTTGGACCACGGCATGACAGTGAAATACCCAGGTCCAAGCCATGATGGTAAAGTGAGGATTTATGTCTGACAGCGTGGCTCCTGGACAAGGAGCAACATGCTGTAGGGTTTGTGTTATGGTATGAAATATGACAGATTAATGACGTTGTGATGTTTTATTTCCATGGTTTAAGGTGCTTGTGATTAGCAATAATCTGCGGCCTTCTAGCACCACCCGGAGTCATGTGAGCCGAAGTGATGGGGATCGGAGGCTGGGGGAGCAGAGGGTAGCCCGCCTGGAGCAGGTTATCCCAGATCACGTCCCTCCTTAATGCTCGTCTCTTCCTTCACACACTCCCCTCCAGCCCCGCAATCTCGCCCTATGTTGCTGCTACTGATGGAGAAAGGGCCGCGTCTTGCACAGATGCCCCTTATATCAGGCGTGATTGGAATGGGTTGTCTGCCACGTGTCCTGATACTTTCGATTGACGCGACTCGTAGAGGGCTGGTGTATTGTACGTTAGAAAGTTCCTGTGCATAATTAAAGAAAGTTTCCAGTAAAGATTCGTTATTTAAAAACAAAAAAACAAGATCGCCAAACATAAGCTCCCTGTTGCATGAGTCTGTGGACATTTTTAAACCGGGACAATGTTGTGGTGTAAAAAGTAGCTCGGTTAAAACATAAACCTCTCCAGCAAGCACGGAAAGATGTACGGGGAATACCTTTCAAATTATTCCGGACAGTCAGTAGTATGCAAATGACCAGCTGGCCCAATAGGGCTTTGGGAGGGGCGGCCGACCACCGGGAGGCCTGCCCCTCCCGGGGGATTTTGGGCCGGGGGGCAGCCAGAGCCCAGTTGGGCTTGTTGGGCTGCCCCGGGCTATTTTTGGGCTAGTTGGGCTAGGGTTGGGCTCGTTTTGGGCTGGGGGCACTACATAGCCGGCCATCTTAGGTCACTGGCCACCATTTCGGTGGAAGTGACACGACAGCCGGCTGGGAGGGTTTCATAGTGGGGAGCTGTTTTTCCCGCCCTCCCTCCCCAATTTTTATGGGGGGGTTTTTTGCTGGAGGTTTTTTCCTGGGGGTTTAGTTCCTCTGTTAGTTTCAGGAGTTTTGTTTTGGGTAGCGTTGTTGGGAACAGGTGCATCGGGGGGGGAAGCATGTACTTTGGTTGTCGCTGGAAGCAGGTGCTGGTGTGCTAATGATGATTTATGGGGGCGGTTTTCCTGGGTAATAGTTGGTACAGAGGTTTACAGTTACAGTTTATTGGTTGGGAAGGTCACTCCGGAAGCACACAGGAAGGGGAAAGAGCATAGGAAGTGTACATAGATAGCTAGGTGAAGAAAGGTTAAGAAGTTGCAAGTTTTGGGGGTTTATAAATGTTTGCAGGGGGGAACATCTTTAGGGGAGGGGGAGGGGGGTAAGGTAGGAGGATACTATTTAGTGAGGATCAGTTTTGTACGACACAGGCCAAGGAATGTTGATGTAAGGTGCACCTGTTTTCAATAAAGCGGCCTTTTTCACACCAACAAGCTAGTCTGTGGTATGTGCTGCACCCCTCTTGGGCCCAAATTTAGGTTTTCATATGACACATGCCCAGTTATATTAGTTGCACGGTCAGGGTGTGAGCAAAAAGTTTCTCTGTGCACATGTGGAGGAAAGTTGTACGTGAAAACGATGAGTTGCGAAAGGCTAGTTAGGGTGTGGGCAAGGCTTTAAATGGGATGAAAAAACGGGGTCAAGGGGGTCTCAAAGGGGAGTGGCCAATGTAATTAAGGGCGTGGCTTAAAAACAAGTAAACTAAAAATCTGTGCTTAGCATAGTGTGCCGCCCGACTTGTATTTTGCTATTTCTGTCATTGCATCCAGATATATGATACAACAAGTAACATCATACCTACAACAAGTCAGGACAATTGGCTTTGTCAAAGGTTGTTAGTTGCATAAGATAAATAAGCAGCAACTATGGCTTGTATATAATATTGAAAAAGCTTCCAATGTTGTTGCTCCTGAGTTTCAAAAAGAGAAGGGAATTCCAGAGAGAAAATGACTCTATATAGGATTTCCCTTCCCCTGCAACACTCACCTGGCATGACCTCATGCCGCAACTTCTATACTAGTGAGAAGTGAGCAGTGTGAGCACGTGCACATCAACGTGCCTGCTGTGACTGCAGTCTGGACAAAAATGGACCGCCTGTGCCAGGGCACAAAACAGAGCCAGATAGAGACCCATTTCGAGGCCCCCTTTAAAAAAATGCCGGTGCTCGGCACCGGTGAGACCCGGCCCACTTAAAGCCCTGGGTGTGGGGCAGTTAAAAGGCACACGTGGCCTAATTTTTCAAGGTTCATGGGAACAGGAAGCAGACATGCAGCAAATCATGGCAGCTCCAGATCTAATATGCCCGACATAGAAATTACATGAACAATTAAGGCTGACACATAAAAAAAAGGTGTATAGACGTGTAAGCTGCGCCTGATTCACAAAGGTGTACTACAGGAGTTAGTGTGTGAATATGAACTTACGTGTGTACGTTACACACACACGCACTCTCACTCTACTTTCTAGAGGTAGAGCAGCTCCCTAATTGGAGGGAGCGGCCTCACTTGGCGCTCCACAGCCTCTGGATGCCTGCACTTGCTCTAACCCAGCTGTCTTAAGACATCTGGGTTACAGATGTTTAAAGTGTGCATGTGTGGCAGCCAGCCAAAGAGAAATGTGCACTTTAAACAGTGCATAGACGCACACCCTCCTCCCTGCTGCTGTCACTCAGCAGGCCCCGCCCCGTCCTGATGCTCTGTTCTCAGGGGAATTTAACTGGGGCGACGCTCCTCCGCTCCAACGGAGGAGCCGCCCATGCGTGTTTTGAGCAGGGAGCAAACGGAGCAAATACTATTTGATCTATATGCTATCACAAAAGCTTTACAACTGGTATAAACATATTTGTCCTGTTTTTTTGTACCCGTGCAAAGTTTTGTGTTAATGTCCAGTTACGCACATTCTTTTCAGTCTTCCACTGACCACAGTTTCATGTATTCCACAAATAATTAAATGATAATGTGGACAATCTAGGAGGTTCTTTCCATAAAGCCTGCTTGAACCTGGATCTGGTCATTCCCAACAAAACCATGTGATGGCAGCAGGAGGGGCGTCCATCTTTTTATGCACTCACGAAGTTTTTACATAATTCCTGATTTCTGCCCTTTGCACAGTTTGCTAAATGTATGTTTTTTCATTTACTTCTGCAAAGTTTTTTTCTCTGCAATTTTAAGGAACTTTTCATGCTAATACAATTAAGTCTAGCCAATCGTAACTAGTGGTGTGCAGTTCATTTGCATTATAATTTCATACTGGAAAATGTATGCTGAATTTTCCTCTGACAGTTTATACATTTGCAAATAAAGAACATCGTTTTGGATAATCATCTTCTGCAGGGCCATTTACAGATATTCAAGGATACTTGCAAGATGAATCTCACGAAAATTGCGAATTTCACATGGATGCCCGATGCAAAAAAAAATTGAAATTACTCCAGTTTTTCCTTAGACCTTTGTTACAGTCACACAACAAAAACTTCACAGCTGCACCCTCCTCTAGGCAGAGATAGTATGAGACCGGCGTTAGAAAATAGCTGCAAATTCCAATTTAATTTTACATTTAAATTTACAAACACTGTAAGACCTTGCGCATACATTTTCAGAACTGTTTATTCCCAAGATACATTATGATTTTCAATAATTTATTCAGCTAACATGTGCTTCCCAGCTTATTATTTTCCTTGAAGACTTTGAGTTACAATTCTAGGACTTTTATTGGCATAAAAAAGGTAGAGTGGTTGACACTGTAGGGAATAGCTCAAGTGTCAACAGAACATCATTCTGTCAATGTAGAAATGATAGCGAGCTCGCATCATTGACTGATATCATTGGATTTTTAGTTCTTGCACCGATGGATCTCCACAGGACTGCAGATGGTATTTATTTCGCTTATTATTATTGCATGATATAATAATTGTTTATGATTTTCCACTGAATTGGAGCGATATCAAAGAAGTTTTGTACTTTTATTGATAGAACGCTTCTTGCAGGAAATGGCCTTTATAACATAGGCTGAGTCACACGTGCCGTTTCCCCGCAAGCAGAACCACGCTTGTCTTAACCACAGTGCGCGGTCTAGATGCGCGGATGGACGGGCACAGGAAGAGGAAGGATCAGGAGAGGACGCGGTCTGGAAAGTGGGGCTGGGGTCGGTTTTTGGGGGGTAGGGGTAGTTTTTAAGGGTTGGGGTAGTATTTAGGGCTCGGGGGGTTGGGGTTGTTTTTAGGGCTCTTGGGGGGTTGGGGTCGTTTTTAGGGCTCAGGGGGGGTCGGGGTAGTGTTTGGGGCTTGGCTGGGGGTCAGGGCAGTTTTTAGGGCTTTGGGCGGGGGGGGGCTGGGGTGTGATCTTTACCACACCTCCCTTCACCACGAAATTGCGTGGTAAAGGCATGCATGGTAAAGGCATGCTTGGTAAAGGAATGGCTTGTTCAGACGCATTCGTTGTTGGGACAGCGTTGTAGACTCACACGTGGTTTAGCCATGCATGCCTCTGTCATACAAGCGCTTCTTGCTAGTTAAGAACATTGAAATTGTTAGTGATTGCCCTTTTAGAAATGGGGCCTTGGGGACAAGTTACTTCCACAATATTGAGCGTTATTGCTGGTGTTGCTTGTATTACAGAATAATTTAGATTTGCCGAAAGAGGCTTAATTATTATTAGTAGTACATTTTTAGGGCCTCATCAGAAGTGTCTCGGAACGCCTGATTAGACCGGTAACTCCCTTTACTGAATGGATCGAATTCAGGGCCTTATGTATGAAAATATTTTCCCATAGACACAGAATGGGTAAAACCCTTTGATACATCTGGCCCTCGGTCTCTTTACTGCCACTTCAGATCGGGAATTCGGAGTGATGCGGTGTGAGAAACTGCATTACTAGATTGGCGGAGTGTGATGTCTGTATTTCCACAAGCACCTGAGAACCCAAGGGAAAAAGAGCAGGTTTCAAAGAGGAATCGTGGGGTTTCAACTGGCATCTGTGGTCCAAGCGACAGGCTTCCCTCAGAGACAATCAATGTGAAGGACTTTGGCAGCAGGATAACAACATTGAAGTTGTGAATTAAAACAGATAAAGATCCCAAACCAATTTAGTGATAATGAAACTGAAATATCAAATAATTGTAAATGGTTTACCACGCTGTGTGATGCTGTACTGTTGCTTGGCTGTTGAAATCTTATAAAAAACTTAACAAAGTATGTTTTAAAAGAAAAAATATATATAATAATAATTGTAAAGGGTGTGAAGAGTTAGAAATAGTTAAGGTGAAAGAAAAAAGGTCGTAGAAAGCAATGGGGAGTTCAGTTGTCTGTGTTAGTCTAAGGGGCGGAGGTGACTGGGTCTTTGGTGCCTTTTTAGGTCAACCTCTAAGGAGCTCAGGCCACGTTTAGCCAAGCTGTTCCTCCCGGTCAACAGTTTTTCCTTCTCATTTATTCTTTCTGATGGAAGTCCAAATCTTTCAGTGGGGTAAGGGATGGAGCTTTGGGCGCGGAGGGCTCCAGGCGGGCATGTACGTCAAGTTGGGTGTTCTGCTCAAGATTTCACTTTGGGCACTGAAAGCTCTCAGAGAAACAAACTTGAAATCTGTAGCCACAACATTTCCTAGGCTGCTGGGGTCAGTTTACAACTTCTTCCCACAATTCCTGTCTGAACCATGTTTTTTGGAGCTTGAACTTATTCGAGGAGACCGGTTGAGGCCAACGAGGCCTCCATGAGGCCGGACACAATTTCATTATGGTCCTGCAATTACCTGGAACATTATACTGCAAATGTTTGAGAGGTCAAGCCTCAAAATTGTGCTCACCTAGACTGTGCCTTTGTTCGGTGCCCTCAACACCGTGTCACAATCTTCCAGGAGTCAAAAAGGTTCAAAGTTGGAACTGTATAGGACGCTGAACATCTCACTTCTCGTCCAGGGGCGTAGCTTGGTCAGTAAGATTGTGGGGGGTGAGCTTCAGATTTTCCAACAATCAGGCTGCCATATAATGTTTAAATACATTAAATGACAAGCAGGGTGTGTGAGATGGGCCTAAGGCACAGTGGAAAGAGAGAGGAATGCAGATTGGTAGGAGTACACTATTTTTGAGGACTTTCAAAACATAGAGTGTGTGTGCGTCTTGTTCTATGTGTATGTAAACGTTCCTGGTGAAATCCGACTGACATCTCACAATACCCGACTCAAAGCACCCGCACTCAACTATTTATTAGAAAATGCATTTATTAGGGGGAGTAACACCCCAAACACCCTCCTGAAGCTACACCCCTGTTCTCGTCTCCTAAACATCCTAAGCTATCAGGGTCCCAGGGTACAGAGAGCAGTGGGAGACTGCCAAGGCCCCGCTTAAGCCTAGTTCTCTTTGGTTTACTTATTTTTCTCAAATATGCCCTTCTAACCTGTTATCTTCTTGTGGACTTCAAAGGTTAGCTTCCCGGACTCTTAGCTTTGCTTTCAAGAAAAAGTAGGATTCCTATCCTCCGTCCTTCCTCAGGTAAGCAAGGCGAGTTGAACAGCAGTCTTCTTCTTCTTGGCTTCTCCTGATTCCAGCAGTATTCTGTTTTTCAGGATGTGGGCAACCCATGATGTAGTAGTAAGGTACAGTAGCAGTAGTACACAGCAGTGGTTGATGTAATACCTGTGACTATCCTAGGTACCATGCTGTCCCTTTCCCTACTTTTCAAGACTTCCACTGTTTTACAGGCAAAAGTTTCCCAAAGGGCACTATTTCCAAGATGGTGGCTGGGAGTCTCCCTAAGCCCACCCACAGGTTTCCCTCATCTAATCAGAGCCCCCCCCACCCCTCCACTTCAAAGTGAACCCTCCCCTCAAACTGGCCACCCTGCTGTTGACCATTATTTAGTGCAAGCAATCAGGGTGGCTGGAGAGAGGGCAATATCAAATGACTCTGCACTAGATTTGCACTAGATCCGGGCTGTCGAATGAGAACAGTGTCGGTCATCATGCTTGTCTGCCCCTTCCCCTATCTCTCCCACAGATTACTTATCATGGTAGCAGATTTCTTTACATCTAGAGCTGTAGGTTCAGGGGTTGCCGGCTACAGTCATTGGCAGAAGGGCTGAGCTGCGTAACATGGTCAGAGAGACGTCAGAAGGCACCGATTAACACCTGTCTAGAAATTATATTCCAGATATTGGTTTAACAAATCTAAGTTTCCCAAGGAATTAGAATTGCACTTTGTCGTACAATATCAGAACAACTGTGTCTGTACTTGATTCCTAGGCCATGATATGCAAATATATAATTTAAAAACATTTGCCAGCTTTGTCATGTGTAAACTTCAATCAACTTTGAAGTAAGACACTTTGGGTGCAATTACTACTGAAAAGTGCAAGTTTAGCTCAACTTACTGGTTTCACTTCTGAACTTTATTGGATCTGTGATGCACTCTCTAAAGGTGACGAAGCGAGTCTTAGAGATGGACTCTCACATCTCTACATGGTTTTAGTCTGACATATTAGCCCTGCAGGGATTGAAATTTGCTTGCCGGCTCTACCCTAATGCTTTCAAAATGCCACGTAAAGCCGCACGACATCCCATCTGACATTGGAACTGGATCGCTCCATACGGTCGCCTGTCATCTTAAACCTACACGTGGAGCCGCTCGGTGCTCTATTCATAGATATCACCATCAAGATTCACCAATGTGCCGATGTTAAACAAATCGACTTAAAAGTCACCTCTACTTCAGACATCCAACACCTCAAACACTGTCTGCACATCATCCAGACATGGATGTCCAGCGCCTACCTGAAGCTCAACACAACCCAGACATACTTCCTGTTATTTGCTAAAAACAAACCAAAAAACAGCACAAACCTGGCTCAAAGGCATGAACCTTGATAGCTTTGAAACCCAACTTTCACTGAATGCCAAGTAACTTGGATTCATCCAGGGCCATCTCTAGGGAGGTGCAACTGGTGCAGTTGCACCTTTTACTGACCTCGGGGTGCGTCATGTTTAGAAATAACAGGTTTAAAAAGCACCTGCTGCAGAGTTCCTTGTGTGTTCACCAGTTTTTAGGCAAAAACAAAAATGTCAAGACAACTCTGGCGATTAATGTTCCTGCTGGAGAGAGATGGATTTTTGACTAGTGGCAGTTTCCGCTCATTGACAAAGTTGTGCAAAGGGTTAATATGCCTGCTGCAAAGAACGTGTACCATGCACATCACCGAACTGTATTTTATGTGAATCACTCTTTAGGTTACTGCTTTTGTCACAGAGATCCTTTTCTTACTTGCAGTAGTTCATAAGTTACAACCACAAAAATAGCACAGTGAGCTATGAACTGACATCAAAGAGCTACATGCAAACTGCATGGTATAGGTTTGAATGTTGTGTTTGTACCTCAGTCTTTCATTATCCTAATGGTGCTAAAAGGGGTTAGTTTGGGTAGAAATACATTCTTATTAGTAAAGCCAACCCAACAATTGTGGTGCATTTGTGCTTCTCCAGACCAAACACTCTTAAAATATACTGCCTACTAGTATTGGTGACATGTGACTCCTACACCTTGTAATCTTCCTTGTCTTATGCAACATTTCCTACAGACTGATTTACACATGTATGATTCATTGTGTTGGAAATGGCCCTTTTTGCAGGGTTATCCCCAAACTTTTTGCTTCTTCCTCCTATTTTTTCCTGACCTGTTTTTGTTGGTTTTAGGACTCTGGGCACTTTACCACTGCTATTCAGTGCTAAAGTGCATATGCTCTCTGTGTAAATTGTTATTATGGATTGGTGTCTCCATGATTGGGGTATTTGATTTACTGGTAAGCCGCTAGTTAAAGTGCACTGAGTGTGCCAGGGCCTGTAAATCAAATGCTACTAGTGGGCCTGCAGCACTGATTGTGCCACCCACATGAGTAGCCCTGAAAAGGTATCTCAGACCTGCCACTGCAGGGTCTGCAAGCAGTTTGCAACTGCCATGTCGACCTGGCAAGTGCACCCACTTGCCAGGCCCTAACCTTCCCTTTCCTTACACATAAGTAGGCCCAAGGTACCCCTGTGGGCAGGGTGATGTGTATGTGAAAGGTAGGACATGTCCTGGTGGTGAATTACAGTGTATTTAGTTTTTTCACCACTGCAAGGCTATCTGTCCCATAGGAAAGGATGGGAGTTTTACTTATAACATCTTATGAGCATAACTTCCCATTGGGACAAGCTAGGGAAATGGAGTTTAGTATGCCTGGACTCAGAATGTAAAAATGCATCTTTTAGTAAAGATTTTTATGTTCTGTGTTTAAAAATACCACTTTTAGAACGTAGGTATTTTTTTGCTCAGCCATCCTGTGTGCCTCTGCTGGGTTTGTGGATTGACTGTCTGGCTTTGGAGTGACAGGGGCTGGGGATGGGCATTCTCTTCAGACAGCCACTGGGGGGAGTCGAGGTGTGTCCTGCCTTTCCTGGATGAGTCAGGGCTGGGCTGAATAGACCTGGGCTGCATTTAGAGTAGTGGGAGGAGATTTCCTTGCACCTGAATGGGCCTGGTCTGCCTTGGTCTCCACCTCCTGCCAGGAAGCTGGGCCAGAGAGGACAGAACTGGTTTGGACTAAGCACAGATACTCTCTGTCTGAGAGAACAAAGGAATTTTGAGTATAAGTACTGGGGCCCAGACCCCTGAACTTTGGAACTTGCTGGAATCAAGGAACCTGCCAAGAAGAAGAGCTGGAAGAGCTGCCAGGAGGGGTACTGCCCCTTTGCTGTGTTGTTACTTTGTTGGGTTGGCCTGCAGTTGCTGCTTCTGCCTTGGGCAGTGAAAGGACTGGACTGAACTTTCTTTACTTGTGCTGAGTATCTCCAAGGGCTTGAAGTAGAGCTTGCCTCCTGTTCTGAAGTATCAGGGACTAAAGACTTCACCAACCTCTGGAACCGCTGTTTCAGTTACCACAGAGAAGGGAAACGCAACCGACTCCATCACCGACTCAGTCGCTGGCTCTGTGTCCTCACGGCACCGCAGAAGGCACCGTCTGCATCTCGCACCACAACCCTGGTCTCACCGACAACGACGACCGACGCCGCCAAGCCGCTGCTTGCACCATGACCTGTGGGCACCACACTCTGCACCGCCTCGATGCACTTCGCCATCCTGGTCTCACCGACGCTGTCGCTGCTGCTGACTTCGACACCCGTGACTGCATCGTGGCTGAGGGTACCGCTCGTAAGTTTCACGACGCACCGCCTCCTCCCACACAGCCGTCTGGGCCAACCGACGCCAGCTCCCGCTAAGCGGCTCTGTCGCTTGCACCGCAACCTGCCGGTACCGCATCGAGCACCACCTCGCCCTGCACCGTATGCCTTGGTCTCTCCGACGCCGTCTGGACGATTGTCACCGAGTCGCTGCCTGCACCGCATCGAGAGGGCACCGCACCCTGCACCGCTTCCATTTTGCAATGCAACCACGACGGTTGCCATGACCGGCTCGCACCAACGTGCCAGCTGCAACAAGAAAGGTACTGTTACCAAGTCTGTCCATGCATTCGCTAGCCCGTACCGACGTGGTCGGCTGGAACTGTTAGACTCTGTTGTTTTCAGCATCGAGGTAGCCCTGGACGGAGTTAATGACTCGTATGAACTGTGTTTTTGAGGTATTTCTGCAATTTTAAGGATATCTTGCAAAGTATATATTTTTAATACTGTATGTTGGATTCTTATCGTTTTGATCTTGTTTTGGATATATAAAAATATTGGATATTTTTCTAAACTGGTGTGGTGCCCTTTTGTTGTAGTTTCACTGTATTACTGTTGGCTATGTGCAAATGCTTTACACACTGCCTCTGAGATAAGCCTGACTGCTCGTGCCCAGCTCCAAGGGAGTTATTTTAGGAGTGTAACTCCCTTACCCTGACTAGGAAGAAGGGTCTCTACTTGGATAAAGGTGCAAACCCTTGCCAACTAGAGACCCCCATTTCTAATACATTGGTTCTGTATAATGTGTGTATGGTGTAAAGTGCTCTGATACCCTACACTGGTATGAGTAGTGCTATAAAACAAAGGAAATGCATGTGTGAGAGGGGCTATGGAGAGATGAGGAGCACTGGTAGAGTGTGGTAATGCGGGAATTCATGGAGAAGGAGGTTTTTGGGGGGCTTGTGGCTAGGTTTTGCACTACAGAAATACCACATACATACATTAGTGGAACCTGCTTTGCACACTTGGACGTTGAGCTTACCTAAAAGTCAAATACACCATTTGGTATTTGTCAATTTCACACCTTGCTTAAGAGGTCAAACACATCTTATAAGAGACTGTTTAGCAGTCTCCCACTGCTCAGAGTCAAAATATGCCAGCTAGCCAGTCAAAAAAACACAAAGGAATCAAGGAAAAAGTGGCACACTCCCACCTGTACCTATGTTTCTGGAGACACATTTCCCTGGTCAAACAAGGTGAATTTTGGCTACGGAAAAACACAGAGAACTGTGACATTTACCATGGTGATCAGTGCTGTAACGTCAGTTTCACCAGTAATTCTTCATTGCATTGAGGATTACCTCTAATTCCAGAACAAAACTGCATTCCGGAATTTTCAACGCTGGTATCAGTAATTCTGGATGCAAAATGATTGCATCAGAATTATTGATGCAGTAATGATGGTCTAAGAGCTTTTGTATAGCACCTTTGAAACAGCACACTCTTCAAATAAAAAGCAAGCATTGGCAATGTCAATAGGTCTGGCTTTAAAGGAATATTGTATGGTAATGTGAAGCATTACAAGTAAATAGTGTTGGAATGGAAATGTATTTGTGTGGAAGCAAAGAACTGTAGAATAATATTGGTGAAGGTGAAAAGGTCTGATGCCAGTTGCACTGTTAAGCCAGACCTAAAAATCCATGTAGGTTAGTGACTTCCCTCCTCCCATTTGTGCTGCTGCCAGAGGAAAAAACAAGATAAATTATCCAGTTATCTAAGATAATAATAATAATTTTTATTGATATTATTCGTATTATTATTATTATTGTTGTTGTTATTGTTGTTGTTTTGTTGTTGTTATTTTTATTAGCCAATTAGATTCTTTTGTTAAATCTTTTTAATTATGAAACGGAGGAAATGCTCCTCTTTATTGAGCTGTGTAATACTAACACCATTGATTTCGATGCATGTGATATTTTGTATTTCAGTCTTGTGCCCCATCTGAAGCTCACTTCAAGTCTCCAAAGGGGGGCTATTTCCACAGTCTGAAGACCTCTGCTGTATCTGTTTGCTGATGGGCTGTTCAATACTCTAGTGATGCAGTCGCACACAGAATGGTATAGCGCTGTTGGCTTGCATCGAGGCACTTGTCTTTCTGTCTGTTCATCAAAAAGCCTTGGAATTTGTCCATAAATGTTTCCTGGTGCAAGAATGTATTCCTGAATCACACTTCGTGACCCAGTGTGTAGTAATTGTATATCTCTTCAATCCCTGACGACCCAGCACCCAGGATAATGTGCTGCACGGCTAAAAACTTATGAGGTTCCAAAGGCGAGACCTATTGGCTATGGCAATGCTTGTTAACATTATGCTTTTAGTCAGCCTCATTGTATATGAAATAATTGGAACCGTGAATCCCTCGTTTTTGTATTTATCGTGAGACTTTTGGGCATTTTGCTATTCTTTAACTTACATAGATCCACAATTATCCTCAATTATTAATTAGGTTAGACTGGACCCCTCAGACACTAGGAGGCTGTTGTTTACTTTTTACTTGGACTATATGAGCACCCTTGAAACAGATGCACAGGTCATTTCCTTCAAGATTTTAAATGTTTTTGTGGGATCCTGGAAACAACTTAAAGGTAATAAAAGCAGGTCTTTCTTTCTAAAGTACTAATAGTAACAAGGATTCCCATGCCGTCTCCCGCGCGCTTCCATTTCAGTGAGCATTAGTACTTACAGTTCACACACGAACTTCACAAACCTTTCTAGGATTCTCTGGCAGCGTGTTTGAATCTTGTGAACACTTTTCTATCAAATATTTATATATCTCAGTCAATGCTAAGAGGAAGCTTTCTGCCTGCCAGTGTTCTGTGCGCTCTTTTCTGGCGCGCTGCTTTTCTGAGCTCACGGAGCCCTCCTGCCTTTGCTCTACCAGACCCATTGTGTGATACCCCTGCTTTAATCAATCAATCAAGTGGATTTATATAGCACGGCTAATCACCCTAGAGGGTATCCAAGCGCTTTACTGCTGCCTTCATGTTTTAAAGGCTTCAGCCGGTGAATGATGTCACAATAGGTCTCAAAACCCAAGCAGACGTCATCAAACAAAAGAACATTCTTGAATGCCTATTGTTTGTGATTGTTAGAGATGCCTCACTGGATAAAGAGAACTGCTTTTATTTACAATGGATGGCCCATTTAATGTCTCCACCATTAGCCAACACAATTCATGTTTGCCCTACCCCACTTTCTTCAACGTCCACAATCCACATGGTTGGAGCGGGCATTTGGAGTATACCATTTTTGCATGATGACGATCCCCTGTCTCCTGTCTCACCTGGGCTCTAGTAACCCCTGCATGTGTTTGGTGTCTTCTCGTTGGGTTGACCAAGCTACCTCCTCCAACTCCACAAATGTGTAATGTTTCCCTCAGCAAACTCTGTATCCATTTACCTTATCATCGACTGAGGGCCTGATTCACAAAGGGCCTCCACACTCGTGGCGGAGGCTTCACAGTCATGGGGGAGTCTCCACTCTCAGGCGGAATCTCCAGAACACCTTGCTGAGATTCTGCCCCAAGTGCAGAGACGCCCCCACGACTGCGGGGTCTCTGCCACAAGAATGGAGGCCCTTTGTGAATCAGGCCCTCAGTGCCTAATGTCTCACCCCTTACTCCCATGTCTCCAGTGGCCATTAAGTTAGCATCCATGTGCATCTATATAGGTATGCACTAGTACCTGTGTGTGTGCACCTAGCTGGGAAGCAATGGAGCACAGTACATTGTAATGGGGTAGGGGACCGTGGGAAGCTGGGTTTTTATGGTCGCCAAAGGGCCTTTCAGCACAGTAATTACAGAGTGTCTCATTAGGCAATTGCTGTTTCTCTGAGAAAGCTGTGTTTTGTCCCTGGTAACGGTGCATGAACATCAGGCTTTCCTCCTGAGAATGTATGTGAAAGATACAGAAAGAACCAAAACAACTCTTCACTCAAGAAACCGCTATGCAGAGCTCCAAAACTCACTCAGTAAAATAATTGTTCCACGGTTCACTTGAGTTCAGTATGGAAAGTCCATGGGATTCTCTGTGCATTACCCACAGGTGGCCCCCGGAGGCCCCGGGAGGCCCGCTCTCCTTCCAGTAGCACCGTACAGTTCCTAGTTCTGGTCTGTTGCTTGCGCCGTAGGAGAGGTCCTAGGACGAAGGAAGGATCACCAGATTTCCGCAGGCAGAGCGTAGCCTCCAAACTTCACAAGGTTTCTTCAAGGGGTCCTGGACTGAGGTCCCAAGATGGGACAGTCTTCAGTTCCTCTATGTCCACCCCAAAAGCCAGCTGATTGGCCCCCATTTTCCAAGTGCTGATTCTGTGATTTCTTTGGGCACCTGGAGCTCTCTCTCTCCTCCACATGAGTGCTCCACAGAACACAAGGAAGTGAGACTAGCTGTCACCTCTAACTTCCAATAAGAATCTTCACATCCCAGTGCAAAACCAATTCCAGCTGCTCATCTGGTCTGTTCCACTTGCTTGACCCTCTTGAGAGTCACAAACAGGACCTGGATTGGGTGACGAGAGCCCCACCCACACAGTTCCATTCCATTTCGCTTCTAAGTTCTGCACCATGTATGTTCATGCTCTGCATGCCTTCCCAGTGTGTTAAGACTTCTAGGCACTGTTTAACTGTTCGATGAAAGGCACCATTAATTAACGACATGCAGAAGAGTTGGGTGGATGTCTTCATACTAACCCTCCCCTGACCACTTCCTGGACAGTCATGAGTTTTTCAAACATATCTCAGCTCTTCATTCATCCTTCTGCTCAGAGAAGGATCTCCCCCAAGAGGCTATTTGGTTTTAATAACGCCCTTAGTAAAGTATTTTGGATACCCTTTGGACTGCTTCTCTCACCTATGACCCCAGACCTCCTAGAAACGGAGGCCTTTGCCATATACGTCCCTACCTCTAACCCGGGGTCATTTCCACCAAAGAGGACCAGACGGGCTCCTGCCGCTGCTCACGGGCTCCCACACTCTTTGTGTACCCTCTGTATGGTGTCTTCACCCTTCCCTGTGTCAGGCAAGCCTGCTTTGTTCGTACTATACAACACACACAGACACCTACTTAGTATAGACGAGGAGTACAAACATGTTTGCTCAGTTCCCAGGTAAGTCAAAGACCAGAACTCTGAAAGCATCTTTACTGAACCAGATAACCAGAGGACCACATTCTCTGCAGATACGTCATTGTGGTCGCCCTACTCAATCTCACACTCATATTGCAAAATGACAGTGAGACCTTTACGCATACAAAAGAAGGAGGCCCGAGGCTGAGTACCTTCAAGAGGTCGCAGAACCCTGAGGTGAATTCACATCTCCTTTTTAGGTCGAGCATTCGAGACCTCTAGTATATACTTTAGTATATACTTATTATATACTTATATGTGTATGTACTTTGTGGCTCTGGAGATCAGCCCTAGAACTAGTCTGCTTCCGCTTAGGGACTTTTTTTTCTGTTCAACTGCCTCTATTTAACTGTCTTGATAGAAAACGACCACCAGAGGTCAGTAAATACCAGAATTGCTTTCTGCTGAGGGACTTTCTTTTTTTTATTTTTCTGTTCAACTGCCTCTATTTAACTGTCTTGATAGAACACGACCACCATAGGTCAGTAAAATACCCGAATCACTTTAGCATTCTCTAGATTCCAGTCCATATAAATTGTCTTCCACGAGCACCCATAGACAATAATATTCTTTTCAAATCTTGTATTTTCAGTGATATGACCACCGAAGGCCCTGATTTTATATTAAAAACAGAGCTTTGAACTATACCATTTCCTGCTGAAAGGCAATATTTCTCTCCATGTGTTCCCATACCTGGCGTGTCATGCAGTTTGGTGCTTACTTTTCCTCTATGTTAAAGAACACTGGATGTTTCAGCACCCAGGCTAATGTGCTGCATAGTTAAATACATATAAGGTCCCAAAGGCGAGACCGATTGCATTGCAAATGCTTGGTGGACCTTGTAGGGAGTGCTTTACTCCTGATGATGCCCAAGCAGAGTCAGACCATCATTTCGCTTTAGTACTTTGTGCCAGAGACATTGCGAACTTTGAAAATCCAAACATTCCTGTTGCCTTGTAAGTAAATTTTAATCACGTCTGAGCGTCCCGCCCTCACAATCAGAACAATTCAAAGGAAAAAACAACCGAAAGCGGAATGATCTTTAAAAAAGCCATTATCCAACGGTCCCATTTCTTACAACAAATTATTAAAACAAGTCTTAAATTGAGAATTAACCCAGCAGAGAAAGGATGGATGAAAGAGTGCGAGAAGTGGAGAAAGGGAGGAAGGTAAGAAAAAAGGGAAATAGAGGTGGACAAGTCAACAAATGAGTGAAGATGGGAAGACGAGGGAGAAGAAGGGTGAATAAGAAATTTTAAAAAGATTGCTAAGAGAGAGGAAATGGAGATTATATGAGAAATGGGAAAGAGAAGGGGGAAGACAAGAGAAAGGAGAAGTTATGTGTATGAGAATAAAAAGTCCAAAATACACAATAGACACACCCTTTTGTAGGAAACACAGGCTCTGATTCTAAGAAAATAGGCACCGTGTATCTCACAAACACTGACCCTACAAATTTAATTTCCAACACAGGAATGGAAAACCTAGAAATTCAATATCTAAAACCATTCAAAATATAAATGCCAAGAAATAATCAAACACACAAGTATAAAAACGTGGATTTCCATGCTAGGCACAGTAACAAATATTCGGTGAATATCTCATAGTATCATTGGTCAAGGGGACTCCCAGTGGGCTATAGTTTCCCATAACACACAAAAACCCAAGCCACAAGATACACAATAAATAGCTTCAAAGACAGGAAAGTGACGATTCAAGCAAAGGTGAGGAATCTAAATCCTTTCAAAAGAGTGTGACGTTCTAGTACAAAAACTGCAAATAAATCAACCCACAAACAAATGGTAGCCAGTCAGTGGGCATAAGGTATCTTATTAAGAAGTAGAAGCCCAAACATACGGAACATGGTGAAGCCCAGTCTGACCAACTCTTCAGGACCAGTGGCCAACCTTACAACCTACAAACATCACTATTACTTTCAGCAGAGCACAATCAAACTGCAACCATCCACCCAGCAATCTTTTTGAAGCTTTTACTTGTACAAAACAGCAGACACACTGGTACTCCTATAAAGTCTGTCTACTACAGACAACAAATTACAAAAAACATTGGCTGACTTCAATTTTTGGCTGGGTTGAAGGGTAAACCCACCCCTCAACCCTAATTGACTACCTCAAACTGAATCTAAACATTCCAAAACCATCGATGAGGCCAAATGTTGACTCTTGCCCACATTCCCAAGGTTAGGCAAGATTAATTTGAAAAACTAGCACTTAACCCAATTTATATATAATATCCTGCACAAAAAGGACTCAACATGTCAAACATTGATCATTCGAGGAATTCTGAAACTATTAGTGGTGAGAAAAATCTCGATCCCTTGCTGCTGCCACAGCTAAGACCCGAGACAACACTGGTGCTAACACACCTGTACAGCAATGCGCCTACATCTACAACACTTTTAGCAAGCACATTATTTCTCCATAACTTCAAGCAAGGAAAGAGACTGACTGTGTGCATGGATCTCTCACATAGGGTGAGTAAGTGGACGAATGAGGCCACAAGGTATCTGGTGTGTATGCCATTGTTTTGTTGGGTGGGCGAATAAGCACTGAGTACCTCCTCCTGCTGATCCCTCTGGATGCCAGTCCTGTACACCCCTCATATCTTTAGATACCCCACAGCAACAAGAGGGTGGTACAATGGTCTGCAAGGGTATAGCAGTCTACACGGGCGGGGCTTGGCTAAGCATGCACCCTGCGTGCACAAGTTATTGATCCATAAGTGAATGGTAGGGAGTGATCTTGTAAGGTAACATAATCCCTCGATCACCATTCAAGAGGAAGGAATGGCCTCAGGCCAGAGAGCGGTGAATGGACCAGACGTACAAGTCACCACCAGGGCCTTCCACCCTGGGGGTGGGCTGAGCATCCTTTCAGTCGCCCGTCGTTTGTCTTCGGTGAATGCTCTCCACAGGCACACTGGTTGGCCTGGCAAAGCCTAGATGTACTAGGGTCAGACATCAAGGAAAGGCCATGGCACATGCCAGTCTCCTGGGAACTGAAGAGAAGGGGGCGCGCCCTCACAGACAGACCCACAGGTCTGCAGTGCCTTTCCTGTGAGACAATTTAGTTCCCGCAGTCGGTGGATGTGACACAAGCTGGGAATCTACAGGAGCTGCGTGGGGAGATCTGGCAAAAGTAACAACCTGAGGGAGACAAGCGATGCATTGTGTGTTCTATCTGGTACCTTGTGAGTGTGCCGAAGAGACATTATGCCTGATGGCGATCAGTCACATAGGCGCTCCGTTCACCCTGCACTCGCACAGACACACTGCCCACTCTGCTGAAAGAGGTACATCACTCACCCTACTCTCGTACAGGCACTCCACTGACCCTCACATGAGCAACCACTCACCCTGCACTAACTCAGGCCATCACTCACCATGCACTAACTCAGACCACCGCTCATCCCACACTCATCGGGCAGAGCTTACCCTGCACTCACAAGAGAGCACCTTCACCCTTGAACCACACTGCCCCACATGCACCAACACAGGCATTTCTCTCACCACGCACTTACAGGGGCCCACCCTGCAATCACCCCACCACACTGCTCACCCTGCACTCACACAGGCACACTGCTCGCCCTGCACTCACACAGGCATGCTTGGACATTACCACAGACCAGATGTGCAGAAATTGTGGTTGAAAATGCAATATTTTTGGGGAGGAATTCAGAAGAGTATGGCGGCTCACCAATCCTTTAGGAGAGAGCTGGACCTTCAGAAGCTGGAGCTGACGAACTCAGGACAACAATATTCCTTTCCCTTTTTTAAGTACACAACAGTTGTGCACATTAATATCCTCAGGGGTGTACTTGAAAATAACTCGATCAGTGTCCTAACTGCTTCAAACATACAGCAGCATGTGAAGTTAGTAAGCATGAGAAAGATTCAGCATGAGTGCAATGAATGTAAAATATTCATGGGGAGGAGGGTGTATCGTGTGGATATCCACTGACCGACCGACAGGCGCTTTAAGTGTCAAGGCACTGTAAAACCGACGTAAGATGCCAAGGTACAGAACCAGAATACTGAGGGGCATATTACCAAGGATTTGCGATAATTATCGTAAAGCGTGCTTAGCGCTGTTTTTTTTATCGCCGGCTATCGCTGGATTTCATCGCGGAGATAATGCGTTATTATCAACGCTTATCTCCAAGGCGATAGAAAATCCAGCGATAGCGGCGAAACCCAGCAATATCGCGAGAAATCCAGCTATAAATTCACTGCGCTAATGAAAAGCTTGCTAATAGGCAGGTGAGGACTTAACCTTACAATCCACCTCCCATTGACAAGAAGGTTAAGTCAAGTTTTTTTCAGGTCTTAAATTCCAGCGATAATCGCGGTTAGCGCGACTTTTATTATCGCTTAGCGGGCATTGCTAATAGGGGGAAGTTGTGTTAGTGACTGTTTCCAGTCGCTTTTCGTTGGGAACGCCTACTTTGCATGTCATTAGCGATAATTATCGCTGACATGCAAAGCGGCAACAAAACGGTCGCGTTCGCCATAAAGCTGTCGCTAACAGCTGTTAGCGACAGCTTGCTAATAGGGCGATAGAAATATCGCCGCTTTATCGGCAAAAAGTGCCGCTAAAGTGGCGATACTGCCCTTGATAATATGCCCCGTGGAGTTAAGAATAGTAAATCCATATTCACCATGATAGATTTACCTTCTCAATAATTTGGCTCTTGATATTTTTGCTATGATATTGTGGAAGACCGATATTAAAAACTCAATATTCTAACATAGAATTTATTCCAAGGCTTAGAGGCACACAAGGCAATGTTGTGCCTGGATGAAATGATGCTGACGCCATCATCGACTTTAGCAGACTATGGAGATGGCTGGCACTCAGTAAACTCTGCTCCAGGGCTCCCCCTTTACCTGGTGAGGCTGGCTAGCACGACTGGGCTGGTTAGGTGGCAGCATCAGCGCGTTGACCTTGTGGCACAGAAGGTCCTTGCAATCCTACTCAGACGCCTTCTTGAACATTTGAAGATCATGAGGACTGTCTCGAGGGAGGAGGAAGAAGTTGCACCATGCAGTGGGACCACAGATGCCAGCATGTGCTGCTCTGTTCTTCAATGGTAGTAGGTCTGTGCCTGTTCGCAGTCAGAAGGATGTTGAGCCAGTTGCATGACTGGCATTCCATGCCGCCTGCAGCCGTACTGTGAATTGGCAATCATTGACAGTATAGATAAGCAGCCACCACAGTGTGAGCCAAGTCATAGCGTTCCACCACTACGGCCATCTTAAATTAGGGTAAACCCCTCCAGGCCAATACCAGCACAATATGGCGAAGGTTTCCCACCAGCATGCCACTACGTCATGTTGTTTGGACTTGGTGGTCGCTTTAGTGAATGGAACCACTTGAGTTCTAATAGGAGTGCAACAAGCACACTTTTTCAGTGGCAGCACACAACTTCTGCCCAATCAAATTCTGTACTCGAGAAAATTAACACATGGGCGGACCCTAAGCCCTTTTCTCAGTATGCTTATTAAAGCTCTTTTACTGTTGACCACCAAGTCTGGCGACAGCCAGAACGTAAAAATATGCATTGTGATTCCCATGCGCAGATCTAGACGTAAAATCAGATTATACCATAAGTCACTATTTAAGAATTCAGTTATCTCATGAGCTGAACACCCATTGCAGAGTAGTATGGGTGTGTGATGTGCATGAAGCAGTTTAACATTCAGGCAGGGCCAGCTCACCATTTCATCCTTCCGCAGTAACAAAATAGGCAGTGGCGTAGCTAGGGGGGGGGCGATGGGGGCGGACCGCCTTCCCCCCGCTCTTACCTGCGGCCGTTGCGGCCGCCACCACCCCCCCCGCTCTTCTATCAAACGCAGCCTAAGGCCTAGCTACCTCCCTGAAAATAGGAGTACTAATGAGCTAGGTGATAATAATTCCTATAATCAAGTGCCAAGAGGCGGCTCAGATACTGGTGCATGCTACATAAATGGTCAATATTTTTAATACTTATGGCAACCAAATTTAATTAGTTGTATGCCATTGATCCATCAGACATTGAAGATCAACTTGCACGTTCAGAACACAAAATAATGCTGTTCTCATTACAGATCAGTAGCGGCTCATGGAGGGAGTGCTGCGGAGTGGTGGGGCGGGGGAGGGGCAAGGTGGGGGGTAGTAAACTCCGGCTTACGGCCGAACTGAGTTAAGTACATAAATAAATAAATAAAACCAATTACATTGCGCGCACTCCATCGCAATCGGCGATGCAGCGCGCGCAATGTAATTCGTTTTATTTATTTATTTATGTACTTAACTCAGTTCGGCCGTAAGCCGGAGTTTACTAACCCCTACCCTGCCCCTCCCCCGCCCCACCCCGCCGCCCCGCAGCACTCCCTCCAGGAGCCGCTACTGTTACAGATATATTGTCGACATTTAGTGTCTCTTTTAAAACTGCGAGGTATGGATTTGTGTGCCGCATTAGTTCACGCTGGCAGCAAACCACGTGATGCACGTACAGCAGAAGGTGACGTGCTTCCTCCACAGCCTCCTGTGTAGTGCGCAGAGGCATTGTGGGAAATTCAGAGGATGATTGGCAGGCGGGGATAAAAAAGCGACGCTAATCAGGTCAAAGCGGGGCTGGAGGAAGCCGAGGTGGAGCTGCGGCTCTGCTGTCGCCTCGCCTGGCTCCGGCCTGACCTCCCTCCAACCTCCACAAGATGGATGCCCTTGCTCGGCGCGGCGCTACCTCAGAAAGCTCTGCCTCCTTATTTATGCTCGGAATGTAGGCTAATTGCTCTCCGCAAAGTGCGCGGGCAGGAGCCCCCACTCGTGAAGTTGGCGGGCTAACAAGAGTGTTTCCATTTCAGCTGGAGTGCCTACACGAGGGGTTCCTCCTTCCGGTTCCTTTGTCTTTGGAGATGAAAAACCCCTCTAATAGCAAATTATAGAGCCCAGCTTCAGCGAAGCGTAGCCAGTTAACTTCAGATGCAGGCTGCAGGAGTAACAGAGGCAGGACGGAGCTGTCACAACCACTCCTCCTCTTCCAGCTCCTAGTACTGAGAGCTTTAAATGGGAAAAAATAAGTGCAGGTACTCATTCAAATGAGCTAGAGGTGTGGCGAGTGGGCGGGGCTAAGGGCAAGACATGAGGATGCTTAATGACTTCTCTAATAGTTGCAGCACATACCAAAACACATAAGAAAGGTGTATATATAAACAAAACAAGTGAACTCATTATACAAAATGCAAGCCAAAGGCCATGATATGTTAACATTTCCTTGTTTTGTAATGGTTGTACCTTCTTAATGGCACACTGTTAATTGCTGTTGTTTGGCACAATACTATATATATATGTGCACAGGAGTAGTCAGAAAATGAAAATATCCCCACGTCTAACCAAAGCTCTTATGGCACCAAGCCAATGAAGCAACAGATCACGACCCTCCCCAGAAGAGATCTCTTTATTTATTTATTTATTTATTTGAAAAGTTTTATAAAGCGCGAACAAGACCCAACCGGGTATCAGAGCG
>CAWUFW010023813.1:0-69340 GCA_963921515.1 Calotriton arnoldi | reverse complement strand
TACCTGTGAGAAATGGAGGATAAACCTGCGATAATAGTTCGCGAAGCCTAAGAAGCACTGTACATCACGTACTGTTTTGGGATAGGCCATTCCTGCACGGCCAATACCTTCCTCTCAGCCATGTGTAATCCTTCTGGGCACAGCATAACCCCCAGAAATTCCACCTTGCGTACCCCAAACTCACATTTACTCAGCTTACAGAATAACCTGTGGTTTTGCAGCGCTGTCAGTACCTCTATTACATGTTTGTCATGCTCCTCCGCTGTATCGGAATAGATAAGGATGTCGTCTATGTACACAACAACAAACAAGTCCACAAAGTTCTTCAACACGTCATTAAGAAAATACTGAAATGCCGCTGGGGCGTTGCAAAGGCCAAACGGCATGACAGTATACTCAAATAATCCGTATCGTGTTTTGAACGCCGTTTTCCATTCATCCCCATTTCTGACACGCACTAAATGATACGCACCCCTTAGGTCTAATCTTGTGTAAATCTTGGCTTCTCTCACCTGATCAAGCAACACAGAAATAAGGGGTAAAGGGTATCTGTTTCGAACGGTGTTCTTGTTCAGAACGCGGTAATCCACACAAGCCCTAAGATCACCATTGGCCTTGGTTATAAAAAAAAGCGGAGAGGCAGCCGGGGACCGCGAAGGCCTAATAAACCCTATTTCTAGATAGTGGTCCAGGTATTCGCGCAAGTGTTTTGTTTCTGGCACAGACAATGCATACACTCTACAGGCCGGGACCGTGGCCCCTTCCACCAGGTCTATTTGACAGTCATACTCCCGATGAGGGGGCAACTGTTCAGCTTGGACCTCACTGAACACGTCCGTGAACTGAGAGTACACCATGGGCAACAGGGTCTCCTTCTCAACCGCTGTTGCCACCACATAGGGATGTAATAGCGCGGCAGCTTGTGAGGGACCGTTTGGACTACAATGGCCTCTGCAATCGTCTGACTGAAACAGAAGTGTTTTAGCCTTCCAGTCGATGGTGGGATTGTGGTGGCACAGCCAAGGCATACCCAGTATAACCTCATACTGGGGGCATCGATGATGTTAAAGGATAACCCCTCCTTATGTGTTTCCTCTGCCATAACCAAGGACAAGAATAGTACCTCCGTTTGTTCTGTAATCAAACCAGATTTCAATGGTTTTCCGTCCACAGCGAAAACCTCTTCTGGTTGCGACCTGAGTACTCTCAATAGGGCAAGGCGATCAACCAGTCCACTGTCTATGAAGTTCCCTGTGGCGCCTGAATCCACCATAGCTTTTACTTGATGGAACTGATCATGGCTCCCGATTATCATAGGGAGTACTATGTGTGATTCGGTGTCCAGCAAACCAGAGGTGGCCAAGGAGGGGAGTTGCCAGCCCTTTTATGGTTTCACCAACACCTGGGGAAGTCCCTGGCATTACAGCAGGTAGAGTAGTGGATACAGCCACCCTTTTATTCCGAGACCACACCTCTGAGGATTTGGGTTTAGTAGGGCATTCCCTAACGTAATGGCCCTTCTTCCCACAATACATACATAACCCATGTACTCTTCGGCTTTCTCTTTCTTCTCTGGACAGAGGAGAACGAACCGCCCCGATCTCCATGGGTTCAGGTGCCGTCTCAGGGGTGGACACCTGCCTTCTTGAGGGTCTCTCTGGTCTAAAGAATCCCTTATCCCACTTTCTCCTCTCACCCCCTCTCTCGGCCAACCTCCCATCCAACCTCAACGTTAAATTGATCATGTCCGCGCAAGTAGTGGGTTGCGGGTCTATTTGAGCCAGTATGTCTTTTAGCTCATCCCGTAGTCCCTGATAAAACAAAGACATTCTCTTCTCCTCTGGCCAAGCAGTCTCGGCCACTAATCTGTTAAACGTGGTCAGATATGTTACTAGGTCGTTTCTCCCTTGTTTAAGGTCCAGCAGTTCTCTATCAGCGCTAAAGGTGGTGGTCCGACGATCGAACACCCTCTCAAACTCAGTCCTAAACGCTGACCAATCTGACAAAACTGCATCGTTATTTCTAACCAATGGAACGGCCCAATTGGCAGCGTCCCCCACTAGATACGAGATAGCAAAGGCCACCCGGGAATGGGAAAAGAAGCTGGTCTACAAGAGAAGTGCAACATTATCTGCGTCAGAAACACCTGTATCTTTGCCGGGTCCCCGGCGTATCTTTCAGGACTTGCTAAGGGGATGGGTGGAGGTACAGTCACCTGTATTTGAGGGGCAGCGGTAGAAATGTCGAAAGGGTTCCTAGATAGCCTCTCAACTTTATCTCTTAAGGCGGCTGTTTCAGCCTTGGAAGAGGCCAATTCCTGCTGGACCAGGACCAATGCCTGCAGCACGTCCTCCAGTGTGGCCATTCCCTACTACAACTGAACCGGGCAAAGCTAATTTCGTGGGCGCGTAATTCTGTCAGGCCCAGCTCCGCAGGGTCCAGTTGCAGCAAAAAGGGTCCACCTCCAGATCTCACCAACACCCTGATGCAATTGCCTACAGGGTGTTCGAACGATCAGGCGGGGGAAAAGGAGAGGGAATAGGACTGCAGTGGAATAGGACCTGAAAGAACAAATGAAACACAGGTTATATATGCATGGAATAATGGCTACTCTCAGTAATGTCTCACTAGGAGATATATGTACCTGAACTAGATGCTGCTGTTGGTACAATCCTTGAGACTCAACACAGGTCGTCATGAATAACACTCTTTCCGCCTAAGATAAAGAACACCAGAACATTAACCAGGGTAAGTACCACAACACTTCACCTGTCACTAGGACTCACACAGGCGTCATGCATACCCACCTATAAGCACCAAAGGAAAAGTAGTGATGGCAGTCAACCTATCCCAATGCATGAAAGTAAATATTGAATACAGTTTGGCAGTTCCACAAGATTACATCACCTGTGCTTTTACTGAGGAAATATATTGTTAGTTGAGAACTGAATCTCAGAACAAGTCCCGTCACCCCAGATAGTATAAATGAAAAGAACGAAGTTTCCAATACACCTGCGGCGCTACGTGGTTCCTTCACCGCTGTAGCCCGCTTGTATTCCGATAGAACACAACAGTAAACGAGAGATAGCTTCTGGCACAATAACGGCAATACGCGGTAGAACCGCCGTATTCCGCTAGTGCTTCTAGAATCCGCCTTCAGTATAAGGGCACGGTAATAATCAATGAACGGCAATACGCGGTAGCACCGCAGTATTCCGCTCGCACTGTCTGCAATCCGCCCACAGTATACGAGCCAAGAACAAAACAATAAAGAAACGGCAATACGCGGTAGCACCGCAGTATTCCGCTCGCACTGTCTGCAATCCGCCCGCAGTATACGAGCCAAGAAGAAAACAATCAAGAAACGGCAATACGCGGTAGCACCGCAGTATTCCGTGTAACACAAGAAAAATAAACAGGATTCCCACTAGGAACGTACACGGTACTCACTGGTTCCGCATCGAGGTGTTGCGAACCCCATCCAGACACAGGACAGTACCCCTAGCGCTTAATCCTCCGGCGCTTCAGCAGGCAGCTCTCTCTCGGCAGAGAGAGAGAGAGAAAAGCAACAGAATTACGCGCAACTTCCTGTGCGCCCTCTCCGGCTTTTATTCCCTTCCGTGGCCGGGCAATATGGGAGTTGTAGTTCAGGGAACTAGGCAGGCGCCGCAACGCCTGTATCCCTGACATAAACCCTGAAACACCACCCCCAGCACGACCCCCTACACTGCCCGAACACCACTGCACTAAACCCTGAAACACCAGCCCCAGCACGACCCCCTACACTGCCCGAACACCACTGCACTGCCCTAAACCCTGAAACACCAGCCCCAGCACAACCGCCTACACTGCCCGAAAACCACTGCACTGCCCTAAACCCTGAAACACCAGCCCCAGCACGACCCCCTACACTGCCCGAACACCACTCCTCTACCCTAAACCCTCAAACACCAGCCCCAGCACGACCCCCTACACTGCCCGAACACCACTGCACTGCCCTAAACCCTGAAACACCAGCCCCAGCAAGACCCCCTACACTGCCCGAACACCACTGCACTGCCCTAAACACTGAAACACCACCCCCAGCAGGACCCCCTACACTGCCCGAACACCACTGCACTAAAGCCTGAAACACCACCCCCAGCAAGACCACCTACACTGGCCGAACACCACTGCACTGCCCTAAACCCTGAAACACCACCCCCTGCACGAACCCCTACACTGCCCAAACACCACTGCACTGCCCTAAACCCTGAAACACCACCCCCTGCACGACCCCCTACACTGCCCGAACACCACTGCCCTAAACCCTGAAACACCACCCCTGAGCACGACACCCTACACTGCCCGAACACCACTGCACTGCCCTAAACCCTGAAACACCACCCCCAGCACGACCCCCTACTCTGCCCGAACACCACTGCACTGCCCTCAACCCTGAAAAACCACCCCCTGCACGACCCCCTACACTGCCCGAACACCACTGCACTGCCCTAAACCCTGAAACATCAACCCCAGCAAGACCCCCTACACTGCCTGAACACCACTGCCCTAAACCCTGAAACACCCCCTACACTGCACGAACACCACTGCACTGCCCTAAACCCTGAAACACCACCTCCAGCAAAACCCCCTACAATGCCTGAACACCATTGCTCTGCCCTAAATCCTGAAACACTAGCCCCAGCATGACCCCCTACACTGCCCAAACACCACTGCACTGCCCTAAACCCTGAAACACCACCCCCAGCATGACCCCCTACACTGACCGAACACCACTGCACTGCCCTAAACCCTGAAACACCAGCCCCAGCAAGACCCCCTACACTGCCCGAACACCACTGCACTGCCCTAGACTCTGAAACACCAGCCCCAGCAAGACCCCCTACACTGCCCGAACACCACTGCACTGCCCTAAACCCTGAAACACCAGCCCCAGCATGACCCCCTACACTGCCCAAACACCACTGCATTGCCCTAAACCCTGAAACAGCAGCCCCAGCACGACCACCTACACTGCCCGAACACCACTGCGCTGCCCTAAACCCTGAAACACCAGCCCCAGCACAACCACCTACACTGCCCGAACACCACTGCACTGCCCTAAACCCTGAAACACCAGCCCCAGCACGACCCACTACACTGCCCGAACACCACTGTACTGCCCTAAACCCTGAAACACCAGCCCCAGCACGACCCCCTACACTGCCCGAACACCACTGCACTGCCCTAAACCCTGAAACACCACCCCCTGCATGACCCCCTACACTGCCCAAATACCCTGCACTGCCCTAAACCCTGAAACACCACCCCTGCAGCACCCCCTACACTGCCCGAACACCACTGCACTGCCCTAAACGCTGAAACACCACCCCCTGCACCACCCCCTACACTGCCCGAACACCACTGCACTGCCCTAAACCCTGAAACACCACCCCCAGCACGACCCCCTTTACTGCTCGAACACCACTGCACTGCCACAAACCCTGAAACACCACCCCCATCACGACCCCCTACACTGCCCGAACACCACTGCCCTAAACCCTGAAACACCACCCCCTAAACGACCCCCTACACTGCCCGAACACCACTGCACTGCCCTAAACCCTGAAACACCACCCCCTACACTGCCCGAACACCACTGCACTGCCCTAAACCCTGAAACACCACCCCCAGCATGACCCCCTACACTGCCCGAACACCACTGCACTACCCTAAACCCTAGAACACTACCCCCAGCACGACCCCCTACACTACCCGAACACCACTGCACTACCCTAAACCCTAAAATACTACCCCCAGCACAACCCCCTACACTACCCGAACATGACTGCACTGCCCTAAACCCTCAAACACTCCCCCAGCACGACCCCCTACACTACCCGAACACCACTGCACTGCCCTAAACCCTAAAACACTCCCCCAGCACGACCCCCTACACTACCCTACCACCACTGCACTGCCCTAAACCCTAAAACACTCCCCCCAGCACGACCCCCTACACTACCCAAACACCACTGCACTGCCCTAAACCCTAAAACACTACCCCCCGCATGACCCCCTACACTACCCAAACACCAATGCACTACCCTAATCCCTAAAACACTACCCCCACATGACCCCCTACACTACCCTAAACCCTAAAACACTACCCCCGCACGACTCCCTACACTACCCAAAGACCACTGCACTACCCTAAACCCTAAAACACGACCTCTTACACTACACAAACACCACTGCACTACCCTAAACCCTAAAACACTACCCCTACACTACACAAACACCACTGCACTACCCTAAACCCTAAAACACTACCCCCAGCAGTACCCCTACACTACCCAAACACCACTGCACTAACCTAAACCCTAAAACACTACCCCCAGCAGTACCCCCTACACTACCCAAACACCACTGCACTACCCTAAATCACTACCCCCAGCACGACCCCCTACACTACCCAAACACCACTGCACTACCCTAAACCCTAAAACACTACCCCCAGCACGACCCCCTACACTACCCAAACACCACTGCACTACCCTAAACCCTAAAACACTCCCCCAGCACGACCCCCTACACTACCCAAACACCACTGCACTACCCTAAACCCTAAATCTACCCCCAGCATGACCCCCTACACTACACAAACACCACTGCAGTACCCTAAACCCTAAAACACTACCCCCAGCACGACCCTCTTCACTACCTAAACACAACTGCACAATTTGTTACAGGCGTTGCAACGCAGGCCTGTGGTGCTTACTGGAAGTACCTAGTGGGCTAGTTGGGCCCCAGGGACCCTCAGAATTCAAGGTGACCTAATCCCCCAACTTAAAACGCACCACGGGGCGCGTTTGCACAGTGGTGAAGGGAGGGGGCGGGGCCTCAGGTGACATGTGCGCAAACACGCCCTGTGGTGCGTTTTAAGTTGGGGAATTAATTCCCTTTGAATCCTGAGGGACCCTGGGGGCCAACTAGCCCACCAGGTACCTTAAGTAAGCACAACAGAGTTGCGTTGCAGAGAGGTGAAAAAAGGTGCGTGGCCTCGGAACACCTCTCTGCAACTCAGCTCTGTGGTCCTAACTGTAGGTACCTGGGGGGCTAGTTGGGCCCCAGGGACCCTCAGAATTCAAGGGGACTTAATCCCGCAACTTAAAACGCGCCACAGGGTGCGTTTGCACACATGTCACCTCAGGCCCCCCTCCCTTCACCACTGTGCAAACGCGCCCTGTAGCGCGTTTTAAGAGGTAGTTTTAATCCCCCTGCCCCATTATGTACTAGGGACTTGCAGAGGAGGTCATGCTAATCACAGGGGTACCCCAACGCATAGTGTTCCCTAGTGTATGTAGGTGTTTTCACTGTATTCTAAGTGTCTTTTAGCATAGCACTGGCTCTGGTTAGTCAGAGTCAGTTACCACCAGTACCCGTCTGAAAAAGTTGTGGGCACAGGATGATTTTGCAACAAGGCCTCTTTCTGCTCCTCTGTTGGTTCTTTCTGCACATCTTTTGCTTCTTTCTGTGCGTTTTTTCTTCTTTCTTCACATGTCCTACCTCTGTAGGCATAGTTAGAAACTAGCATTTAAAAAAACCTTTGAAATTCACTTAAAAAATCATAGGTTTCAGGCACGTTATAGTTAGAAATTAGCATTTAAAAAACGTTTGAAATTCACTGAAAAAACCATAGGTTTCAGACACGTTATAGTTAGAAATTAGCATTTAAAAAACCTTTGAAATTCACTGAAAAAACCATAGGTTTTAGGGACAGTTATAGTTAGTTGGACATTTCACTCGTACAAAACCATAGAAATTCCCCCGTTATAGTTAGTTCAGCTAACTATAACTCGCGCCCCGCAATGCACTGCTGATGACGTCACATATTACATCACTCATGACATGGTCAGTGACATCACTGATGACATCACTGATGACATATCAAATGACATCACTGATGACATCATCCATGTGATAATTTCATGCATCTTCTCACACCCTAATATAACTTTTGATACACCCACTCTAGACTGCCATTCTCAAAACCATAGACACTCCAACACCAAAAACTACATACCCACTCACTGATTCTTAGGTCTACACACACATCCACTCACTCACCCGTACAGTCACTCATACTTAGTCACTCAGTACAGGACTATCATATGCACTCATACACCTATATAAACACTCACACACCGCCACTCATCCATAGAGGTACTCACACACCTAGTCAGTCATGCAAAAAACTTAATCACACACCCATTTACTCACCTATACAGTTATACACACACCAGCTCACTTACTCATACAAATACTAGCACATTCTTACGCTCTTATCCAATCACTGATACAAGTACACACTCATCCATACAGCCACTCTCACAATCACACACTCTCACTTATAGCCATTTATATACTCCAACACACATATATACTGCCTTTCACATATGTAGTTACTCACACATGTACCACTGAGATATACATTCAATCACTAACACACCCATACACACACTCACCCACCCATACAGTCCATCACAGATGCACTCTTGAAACCATGCACCCAGTGAATCACCAACTCACACATCTATGCACAGAGTCACACACACCCCACCCACACAAACACTCAGGCACCCATACAGATACTCAGACAATCAATCAATAACCCATGTAGACACTCATGTAGCTATTCAGAAAGCCATGCAGCCGCTTACAAACCAACAGACAGACGGATACAGACATTCACACAGTTTAGTCACTAACCAATGCATTCAGTAAGATACATTTAATCACTCACTTGTAGAGTCAGTCACTCACGTACTAAATCATCCATTCAGACACTTATACACCCACTCATTCTTCAATACGCCTTTCCCTATATATATTAAACATATTTAAACTTTACAGAAAAACACAGTCACTGGATGATGTCATCAGTGATGTCATCAGTGATGTCATTTGAGATGTCATCAGTGATGTCACTGACCATGTCATGAGTGATGTAATATGTGACGTCATCAGCAGTGCATTGCGGGGGCGCGAGTTATAGTTAGCTGAACTAACTATAACGGGGGAATTTCTATGGTTTTGTACGAGTGAAATGTCCAACTAACTATAACTGTCCCTAAAACCTATGGTTTTTTCAGTGAATATATATATATATATATAACTCCGGCACTATAATGCCCACAATGCACCACACAGAATTCATTTGGACAGCCCATCAGGGGCGTGTGATTGAGCATTTAAGCAGTGGAAGTGACTGGAACAGGCACGTCACTGTACCATCTAAGCCTCTGATGAAGAAGGAAAACTTCGAAACGCGTAAGGCATTGATGATGGGACAGCTGCTTATCTGATCGGCATGCCGGACAGCGATCATACCTATTAAAGCATGCTGGCGCATGAGTGCTCCTCGTCCTGTGGGCACTTTGGAGCTGTAATATATATATATATATATATATATATATATATATATATATATATATATATATATATATATATATATATATATATATATATATATATATACTACATACATGCACATTCACGCACACACACATACACACACACATATATATATATATTCACTGAAAAAACCAAAGGTTACAGAGACGTTATAGTTAGGCTGACATTTTACTCGTACAAAACCATAGAAATTCAGCCGTTATAGTTAGCTGAGCTAGCTATAACTTGCGCCCCCGCAATGCGCTGTCGATGACGTTACATATTACATCACTGATGACATGGTCAGTGACATCACTGATGACATCATCCAGTGAGTGTGAGTGTCTCTAAAAAGTTTAAGAATGTTATATATATATATATATATATATCCAAAAGAAAACTGCTCCCAGCATTGAGGCGCCTCACACTTCATGCTTGAATACCATTTATTGGAGCTTTCACAGGGATGGAACAGCGTGCACCCAAACAATTACTTCAGCCTTCATTTTCCATACGCGTTTCGGGAGCGATCTCCCTTGATCACTGGAACAGGCAGCATTGGGGCAAGGCAACAGTGTTCACAGCACAGCTGCGCTGATTTAAATGTTTCCGCCCAGTGGGCGTGAGCAGCAGGTGCATGATGGTAACTGGAGTTCTTTCAGTGTGATGTTGCCGTGAGTCCCCCTAAAACAATAATTCCACAGTGGGCAGTTTGTGATTGCACCCCATTCACAGCCCTGAAATTTCAAACTCCAACTGGACACGGAGTTCCTGCAGCGTCTCTTCTTCTTCAACGCTGCGGACCGGCTCTTCCGCCGTGTGGCACCTCGCGGTCCGAGCCAACCGCAATATATCCAAAAGAAAACTGCTCCCAGCATTGAGGCGCCTCACACTTCATGCTTGAATACCATTTATTGGAGCTTTCACAGGGATGGAACAGCGTGCACCCAAACAATTACTTCAGCCTTCATTTTCCATACGCGTTTCGGGAGCGATCTCCCTTGATCACTGGAACAGGCAGCATTGGGGCAAGGCAACAGTGTTCACAGCGCAGCTGCGCTGATTTAAATGTTTCCGCCCAGTGGGCGTGAGCAGCAGGTGCATAATGGTAACTGGAGTTCTTTCAGTGTGATGTTGCCGTGAGTCCCCCTAAAACAATAACAATTCCACAGTGGGCAGTTTGTGATTGCACCCCATTCACAGCCCTGAAATTTCAAACTCCAACTGGACACGGAGTTCCTGCAGCGTCTCTTCTTCTTCCACGCTGCGGACCGGCTCTTCCGCCGTGGGGCACCTCGCGGTCCGAGCCAACCGCAATATATCCAAAAGAAAACTGCTCCCAGCATTGAGGCGCCTCACACTTCGTGCTTGAATACCATTTATTGGAGCAGCGTGCACCCAAACAATTACTTCAGCCTTCATTTTCCATACGCGTTTCGGGAGCGATCTCCCTTGATCACTGGAACAGGCAGCATTGGGGCAAGGCAACAGTGTTCACAGCGCAGCTGCGCTGATTTAAATGTTTCCGCCCAGTGGGCGTGAGCAGCAGGTGCATGATGGTAACTGGAGTTCTTTCAGTGTGATGTTGCCGTGAGTCCCCCTAAAACAATAACAATTCCACAGTGGGCAGTTCGTGATTGCACCCCATTCACAGCCCTGAAATTTCAAACTCCAACTGGACACGGAGTTCCTGCAGCGTCTCTTCTTCTTCCACGCTGCGGACCGGCTCTTCCGCCGTGGGGCACCTCGCGGTCTGAGCCAACCGCAATATATCCAAAAGAAAACTGCTCCCAGCATTGAGGCGCCTCACACTTCGTGCTTGAATACCATTTATTGGAGCTTTCACAGGGATGGAACAGCGTGCACCCAAACAATTACTTCAGCCTTCATTTTCCATACGCGTTTCGGGAGCGATCTCCCTTGATCACTGGAACAGGCAGCATTGGGGCAAGGCAACAGTGTTCACAGCGCAGCTGCACTGATTTAAATGTTTCCGCCCAGTGGGCGTGAGCAGCAGGTGCATGATGGTAACTGGAGTTCTTTCAGTGTGTTGTTGCCGTGAGTCCCCCTAAAACAATAACAATTCCACAGTGGGCAGTTTGTGATTGCACCCCATTCACAGCCCTGAAATTTCAAACTCCAACTGGACATGGAGTTCCTGCAGCGTCTCTTCTTCTTCCACGCTGCGGGCCGGCTCTTCCGCCGTGGGGCACCTCGCGGTCCGAGCCAACCGCAATATATCCAAAAGAAAACTGCTCCCAGCATTGAGGCGCCTCACACTTCGTGCTTGAATACCATTTATTGGAGCTTTCACAGGGATGGAACAGCGTGCACCCAAACAATTACTTCAGCCTTCATTTTCCATACGCGTTTCGGGAGCAATCTCCCTTGATCACTGGAACAGGCAGCATTGGGGCAAGGCAACAGTGTTCACAGCGCAGCTGCACTGATTTAAATGTTTCCGCCCAGTGGGCGTGAGCAGCAGGTGCATGATGGTAACTGGAGTTCTTTCAGTGTGATGTTGCCGTGAGTCCCCCTAAAACAATAACAATTCCACAGAGCACGCTGTTACATCCCTGTGAAAGCTCCAATAAATGGTATTCAAGCACGAAGTGTGAGGCGCCTCAATGCTGGGAGCAGTTTTCTTTTGGATATATATATATATACACGCCAAGGTGTATTGAAGAATGAATGGGTGTATGAGTGTTTTTATGGATAATTCAGTGGGTGTGTGACTGGCTGTATAAGTGAGTGATTATATGTGTCTCAGAGAATGTATGTGTGAGTGACTAATCTGTATGAATGTCTGTGTCAGTCTGTCAGTTTGTGTGTAAGTGGCTGCATGGGTTAGTGAGTAGCTACATGAGTGTCTATATGGGTTATTGATTGGTTGTCTGAGTACCTATATGGGTGCCTGAGTGTCTGTGTTGTGTGACTCCTTGCATGGATGTGTGAGTGGGTGATTCACTGGGTGTATAGGTTCATGAGTGTGTCTGCGAGGAGCTGTATGGGTGAGTGAGTGTGTGTATGGCTGTGTCAGTGAGTGAATGGATGTCTCAGTGGTGTATGGGTGAGTAACTGCATATCTGTATGGCAGTATATGTGAGTGTTGGAGTATATAAGTGACTGGATGTGAGAGTGAGTGATTTTGAGAGTGGCTGAGAGTGGCTGCATAGATAAGTGATAAGCTTTGGTATCGCTTTGTTCGCCCTAAGTTGGCAGGGTATGCCCAGATGTGGGTCCCTTGCTCACTTTGCCACTGGATTCAAGCTAGCCTGGCTGATGACGGCTGATTAGCCAGAAACCGGTCCCAGGATGCTTGTTTCCGGTCCAGGAAAGACATGGCTTGGCAGTTCGGGCTGCACTGTTCCCATGAGGCACAGGGTCAGACTGATTTGCATATGGCCATGTCTGAACTGGGGTGGTGGAGTGAGCTAAGGAATGATGATGGATTAAACCCAGATCAGTTGACTGGGGGTGAGTGTTTGATTTGCTCAAACGCTCCGTCCATCATCCCCTTTGGTATCGCTTTGTTCGCCCTAAGTTGGCAGGGTATGCCCAGACGTGGGTCCCTTGCTCACTTTGCCACTGGATTCAAGCTAGCCTGGCTGATGACGGCTGATTAGCCAGAAACCGGTCCCAGGATGCTTGTTTCCGGTCCAGGGAAGACATGGCTTGGCAGTTCGGGCTGCACTGTTCCCATGAGGCACAGGGTCAGACTGATTTGCATATGGCCATGTCTGAACTGGATTGGTGGAGTGAGCTAAGGAATGATGATGGATTAAACCCAGATCAGTTGACTGGGGGTGAGTGTTTGATTTGCTCAAACGCTCCGTCCATCATCCCCTTTGGTATCGCTTTGTTCGCCCTAAGTTGGCAGGGTATGCCCAGACGTGGGTCCCTTGCTCACTTTGCCACTGGATTCAAGCTAGCCTGGCTGATGACGGCTGATTAGCCAGAAACCGGTCCCAGGATGCTTGTTTCCGGTCCAGGGAAGACATGGCTTGGCAGTTCGGGCTGCACTGTTCCCATGAGGCACAGGGTCAGACTGATTTGCATATGGCCATGTCTGAACTGGGGTGGTGGAGTGAGCTAAGGAATGATGATGGATTAAACCCAGATCAGTTGACTGGGGGTGAGTGTTTGATTTGCTCAAACGCTCCGTCCATCATCCCCTTTGGTATCGCTTTGTTCGCCCTAAGTTGGCAGGGTATGCCCAGACGTGGGTCCCTTGCTCACTTTGCCACTGGATTCAAGCTAGCCTGGCTGATGACGGCTGATTAGCCAGAAACCGGTCCCAGGATGCTTGTTTCCGGTCCAGGGAAGACATGGCTTGGCAGTTCGGGCTGCACTGTTCCCATGAGGCACAGGGTCAGACTGATTTGCATATGGCCATGTCTGAACTGGGGTGGTGGAGTGACCTAAGGAATGATGATGGATTAAACCCAGATCAGTTGACTGGGGGTGAGTGTTTGATTTGCTCAAACGCTCCGTCCATCATCCCCTTTGGTATCGCTTTGTTCGCCCTAAGTTGGCAGGGTATGCCCAGACGTGGGTCCCTTGCTCACTTTGCCACTGGATTCAAGCTAGCCTGGCTGATGACGGCTGATTAGCCAGAAACCGGTCCCAGGATGCTTGTTTCCGGTCCAGGGAAGACATGGCTTGGCAGTTCGGGCCGCACTGTTCCCATGAGGCACAGGGTCAGACTGATTTGCATATGGCCATGTCTGAACTGGGGTGGTGGAGTGAGCTAAGGAATGATGATGGATTAAACCCAGATCAGTTGACTGGGGGTGAGTGTTTGATTTGCTCAAACGCTCCGTCCATCATCCCCTTTGGTATCGCTTTGTTCGCCCTAAGTTGGCAGGGTATGCCCAGACGTGGGTCCCTTGCTCACTTTGCCACTGGATTCAAGCTAGCCTGGCTGATGACGGCTGATTAGCCAGAAACCGGTCCCAGGATGCTTGTTTCCGGTCCAGGGAAGACATGGCTTGGCAGTTCGGGCTGCACTGTTCCCATGAGGCACAGGGTCAGACTGATTTGCATATGGCCATGTCTGAACTGGGGTGGTGGAGTGAGCTAAGGAATGATGATGGATTAAACCCAGATCAGTTGACTGGGGGTGAGTGTTTGATTTGCTCAAACGCTCCGTCCATCATCCCCTTTGGTATCGCTTTGTTCGCCCTAAGTTGGCAGGGTATGCCCAGACGTGGGTCCCTTGCTCACTTTGCCACTGGATTCAAGCTAGCCTGGCTGATGACGGCTGATTAGCCAGAAACCGGTCCCAGGATGCTTGTTTCTGGTCCAGGGAAGACATGGCTTGGCAGTTCGGGCTGCACTGTTCCCATGAGGCACAGGGTCAGACTGATTTGCATATGGCCATGTCTGAACTGGGGTGGTGGAGTGAGCTAAGGAATGATGATGGATTAAACCCAGATCAGTTGACTGGGGGTGAGTGTTTGATTTGCTCAAACGCTCCGTCCATCATCCCCTTTGGTATCGCTTTGTTCGCCCTAAGTTGGCAGGGTATGCCCAGACGTGGGTCCCTTGCTCACTTTGCCACTGGATTCAAGCTAGCCTGGCTGATGACGGCTGATTAGCCAGAAACCGGTCCCAGGATGCTTGTTTCCGGTCCAGGGAAGACATGGCTTGGCAGTTCGGGCTGCACTGTTCCCATGAGGCACAGGGTCAGACTGATTTGCATATGGCCATGTCTGAACTGGGGTGGTGGAGTGAGCTAAGGAATGATGATGGATTAAACCCAGATCAGTTGACTGGGGGTGAGTGTTTGATTTGCTCAAACGCTCCGTCCATCATCCCCTTTGGTATCGCTTTGTTCGCCCTAAGTTGGCAGGGTATGCCCAGACGTGGGTCCCTTGCTCACTTTGCCACTGGATTCAAGCTAGCCTGGCTGATGACGGCTGATTAGCCAGAAACCGGTCCCAGGATGCTTGTTTCCGGTCCAGGGAAGACATGGCTTGGCAGTTCGGGCTGCACTGTTCCCATGAGGCACAGGGTCAGACTGATTTGCATATGGCCATGTCTGAACTGGGGTGGTGGAGTGAGCTAAGGAATGATGATGGATTAAACCCAGATCAGTTGACTGGGGGTGAGTGTTTGATTTGCTCAAACGCTCCGTCCATCATCCCCTTTGGTATCGCTTTGTTCGCCCCTAAGTTGGCAGGGTATGCCCAGACGTGGGTCCCTTGCTCACTTTGCCACTGGATTCAAGCTAGCCTGGCTGATGACGGCTGATTAGCCAGAAACCGGTCCCAGGATGCTTGTTTCCGGTCCAGGGAAGACATGGCTTGGCAGTTCGGGCTGCACTGTTCCCATGAGGCACAGGGTCAGACTGATTTGCATATGGCCATGTCTGAACTGGGGTGGTGGAGTGAGCTAAGGAATGATGATGGATTAAACCCAGATCAGTTGACTGGGGGTGAGTGTTTGATTTGCTCAAACGCTCCGTCCATCATCCCCTTTGGTATCGCATAGATAAGTGTGAGCTGGTGTCAGTGATTGTATAAGAGAGTAAGTATGTGTTAGTATCTCTATGAATAAGTGATGTGCTGTGTGTATAACTGTGTAGGTGAGTAAATGGCATTGTGCTTGACTCTTTGGGTGAATGACTAGTTGTGTGACTAACTCTATGGGTGAGTGGCGGTGTGTGAGTGCCTGTATAGGTAAGTACATATATCTGTGGGTGTTTTGGTGAGTGACTGCGTGTATGAGTGGCTGTATGGATGAGTGAGTAGATGTGTGAGTAGATCTAGGAATTAGTGAGTGGGTATGTACTAACTGCTATTGGTGTGTCTATGGTTTTGAGATTGGTAGTCAGAATTTTGGAGTGGGTGTATGAAAGCTTATATTAGAGTATGAGTAAGTGCATCAGAGATTATGTGGATGATGTCATCAGTGATGTCATTTGAGATGTCAACAGTGATGTCACTGACCATGTCATGAGTGATGTAATATGTGACATCATCGGCAGTGTATTGTGGGGGCGCAAGCTATAGTTAGCTCAGCTAAATATAACGGCTGAATTTCTATGGTTTTGTACGAGTGAAATGTCAGCCTAACTATAACGTCTCTGAAACCTTTGGTTTTTTCAGTGAATTTCTAAGGTTTTTTTAAATGCTAATTCCTAACTATAACGTCGCAGAAACCTGTGATTTTTTCCGTGAATTTCTTAGGTTTTTTAAATGCTACTTTCTAACTATAACATCCCTGAAACCTGTGGTTTTTTCAATGAATTTATAAGGTTTTTAACTAGCAGTCACGTTTGCAGGGTGATGGAGAAAGGGGTCTGGGCCTATGACCAGCTCTCAGGAATTCCGATGCATAGGACTTACAGGAGGTACCAAGAGGGCTTCTTGGCCCCCAAGGTCCCTCCCAACCAGTAGTGCACCAGGAGGTGGGCGTGGCCTCTGACCACCTCACAGCAATCTAGCTGTGTGGGACTTACTGGAGGTAACAGTAGGGCTAGTTGGCCCCCAGGGACCCTCAAGAGGCAAGGGGACTTAATTCCCCAACCAAGAGTGTGCAAGGAGGCGTGTTTACAGAGTGGTGGAGAAAGGGGGCGTGGCCTGTGACTACAGCTGCGTGAAGGATCCGAAGAAATGTCTCCAGTGACCTTGTGTGTCTGTAACTTTGCCACTGAGCGGGAAACACGCTAGGGTGTTTTCAGAAAGCTGTCCACTATTCTGGGAAAAGGGCGGGAAGACGTTGCATCCTGCTAATGTATATGGGGCGGGGGCAATTGGATGGGGCTTCTCAGCAAGTTTACATGCCTGTTATAAAAGGTCAGCACACTATCTCTTGTCTCAGCAGCAGATGATGAGAAAGAGCCTCCTGGTCATAGGAACTGCATGAGGTTTTGTGCTCGAGAAAAGCAAGGGTGCAACCACCTCCATCAAGGATTACAGCAATCGTTTCACGGTGGAAATGAGGGGAAAGCACACCTTCTTAGCCATGACCATGCCCACGAAGTTTGGCTGAAAATGCATTACAGAAGTGGAGCTTCAACTCTGGCACCTGCTTTCCTTATATCTCTAAGCCCCGGGGAGGTGGCTGTCCCCGGGGCTGCGGGGGGCTGCGTGCCCCCCACATTTAACATAAATAGCCCTGAGGAAGTGGCGGTCCCCGGGGCTGAGTGGGGGGGGCAGGAGCCCCCCATGCATTTATTTTTTTTAAATGCCCCGGGGAGGTGGCGGTCCCCAGGGCTGCGGGGGCCCCCACATATCTAATTATAATTGCCCCCAGGACCTGGCCTACCCGGGGGCTTAAAAGAAATGAAGCGTGGGAGACCGCACGTTGTTGTTTTTTGCGGGATTCGCACACCCTACGCGACTCCTGCCGAAATTGTCTTAAAAAATGCTTTTTTGGGCCCTGGGGGTCCCTGTGGGATGCCCTGAGCAGGCCTAGGGGGTCAGGGCATTTCTACCCTGCCCCTTTTCCTGTTTTTAATCCTTTTTAGGTCTCCCCTGAGCCAGCGCGCATGCGCTGCTCTGCGAGGCATTTAGTAAGGGCTTTTAAATTCCAAACACAGGCTCGTGCATGTGTTTTTTTTTTATCACTTGCTATTGGGCTTTGCGTGCTGTCTTTTTAAGAAAGACAGCACGCAATTGGCCCAAGGGGGGTGCATGTCCCGCCTTCTCTGTTCTGTGGCCTAGGGTGCTCGGGAGCGAGCATGAGCGCCATCTGTTTCCAATTATCGCGCCCGTTAATTGGAAACAGATGGCGGTCTTCTCCTGCAGCGGCGGGCACAAGCGCGCTCGCGCACGCACCACTTCCGGACTTGTTTTTGAGTAGGGCTCGTCGCACTTTTTTAGTGCCACTGTGCTACAACTTTAATTTAAATCTCCGACACAAAAAGCCTACACATTGATACTGGGTGCATTAACCACTGCGCTACTTCACCCATTGCCTTTTATTTTCCTTCATCTCCATTTTCGCCGTCAGCCCTTCTGGCTGGAGCTGTCCGGGCTCAGGCCCAGAGCAGTCATCATTTGAGCTCCCGCTGCTGCCTGCTCGTCCAGGCCAGACGCATGCCCAGGTTACCCTGTCTGCAGCCGGCTGATAGCAAGGGCACAGACACAAAGGTCGGCGAAGCATCTCAGCGCCAATACGCAGCTTACGTGCCAGCTGCTCCTGCCAGCCCTGGCAGCTTCCGATATCCAGAGTGACAGAGGAATCCCCTGTAAATACCGCGCGGTGTGTGGGGGAGGGGGTGAGTCAACGCCTCAGGCTGCAGACGTCACAGCATGGACTGGCAGAACACTTCGACAGTTTTCACTCAGATTCGCGACACTCACTCTTGTGCCACCGCCATAGCTTTCATCAAGCCCCCTCACACTGGCATGGCTCGGGTGGCATCGAGACTGTACGTTTTATGAAGGTCTAGGCCCCGTTCCTACAGCCCTGTTCGGTTTCTGTGCGAATAACAATTTACGAGCCCTACACAGTCTGAAGTACTGTTCGTCCGCCAACCAACTGCTGAGTCGTCGAAGTGCCCCCTTACTTCGCTGTATCGCCTCTCTAGCCCTAGCTGCTGGGCTTCTCAGCGCTTAGGCCCCGTCCCACGACCACCACTGGCGTTGGCGGCACACGCTGTCCTTTCTCCACTCACATCTTAGCTGCAGAGTGAGCCACCTAGGGACACGCACCTCGTCATTTATACTTCTGTTTAAAAGAAGAAAATAAACGTGAATTCAGTCACGCCTTAAAAAGTTCCTTCAAAAACACCTTATCGAATGGGTCGCAAACCTCGATCCACTGCCTTCTTTCACAGTAATTGTATCCAAGGTAAACATCTTCTTGCCTTCATTTGTATAGCGCCTTGATCAAAAGCGCTGTAAGAAATATCCTGGCTATTAAAATACATTGATGAACACTGTCTCCAGACCTGCGAGCCATTACGACTACCAATTCACTGCCTAAGCCACCATCCTCGGAAATCGGTCGCCTTGAAAATCATGCCTTTTCCTGCTCTCCTACCCTCTAGTAAGGCCTCATATCACTTCCTGCTCTTTCAGTTCAGCATTTAGTTAAGGCGCTAGGCCGCTCCTGTCTTCCGTAGACCTGGCTGGGGTTACCATGGGCGCATTAAAGGTGCTATAGTGTAGCACTGCACAGCATAGCACAGCGTAGTACAGCATATTACAAACTAACAGTAGACAATACAGTATTACACACAACAGAGGAAATGCCAGACACCATATAACACAGCAGTGTACTTCATGGTGCTGTGTCCCTTATATGGTTAATAAATATGTATTTGTAACATATTTATGTAGCATAGTAAATCATATATTTAAATTTCATAAATATATCAAATCTAGCTGTATTGTTGACAGTATTCTTTCATCTCATTTTTTAAACCGTGCACACTTCTTTGTAAGTTATCTTAGAAAAAAAACATAAAACACAAGGTTACATAGTAGAACATAACATAATATAGCATGGTGTAGCATAACACATCTTAACAAGAAATGCCAACATATAACCTACTACATCAAAACATAATGTAACGTACATAGAGTAGCACTGCAGCGCACAGCATAACATAACCACACAAGGTGACATGCTGATAACACAAGAGCACATGGCAACATGTAAAATAACAGTTTTTATACAGTACATAACAACACAACTCAAATTTATAATAACATAGCAACACATAATATATAAACACATAACACAGCACGTGACAACAAACAGCCTAACATATCAAACGTCAGTAAGGAACAACACATCAACTATTATATTTTATATTTAATAATACCACTCAGTGCCACATAATTACACGCCACATAATTACTCTACTGAATGCAACATACACTCCACAAAATACCACTCAGTGCCACATAATTATATGCTACATAATTACACTGCACTCAATGCAACATACACTCCAAATAATACCACTCAGTGCCACATAATTACACGCCACATAATTACACTCTACTGAATACAACATACACTCCCCATAATACCACTCAGTACCACATAATTACACGTCATATAATTACACTCAATTCAATGCAACATAAATACACTCCACATAATACCACACAGTGCCACATAATTATATGCTACATAATTACACTGCACTCAATGCAACATACACTCCAAATACCACTCAGTGCCACATAATTACACACCACATAATTACACTCTACTAAATGCAACATACACTCCACACAATACCACTCAGTGCCACATAATTATATGCTACATAATTACACTCCACTCAATGCAACATACACTCCAAATAATACCACTCAGTGCCACATAATTACACGCCACAAAATTACACTCTACTCAATGCAACATAAATACACTCCACATAATACCACTCAGTACCACATAATCACACGTCACAATTACACTCTATTCAATGCAACATAAATACACTCCACATAATACCACTCAGTGCCACGTAATTACACACCACATAATTACACTCTACTCAATGCAACATAAATACACTCCATATAATACCACTCAGTGCCACATAATTACATGGCACATATTTACACTCTACTCAATGCACATAAATACACTCCACATAATACCACTGTGGCACATAATTATATGCCACATAATTACACTCTACTCAATGCAACAAATACACCCCACATACCACTCAGTACCACATAATTACAAGCCACATAATTACACTCTACTCAATGGAACATAAATACACTCCACATATTACCACTCAGTGCCACATTATTACACGCCACATAATAACACTCTACTCAATGCAACGTAAATACACTCCATATAATACCACTCAGTGCCACATAATTACATGGCACATATTTACACTCTACTCAATGCAACATAAATAAACTCAACATAATACCACTCAGTACCACATAATTACACGTCACATAATTACACTCTATTCAATGCAACATAAATACACTCCACATAATACCACTGTGGCACATAATTAGATGCCACATAATTACACTCTACTCAATGCAACATAAATACACTCCACAAAATACCACTCAGTGCGACATAGTTACACGCCACATAATTACACTCTACTCAATGCAAAATAAATACACTCCACATAAATGCACTTCATACCACATACCACCAATCAACATAAATGCACTCCACACCATGACACAATTTCACTAAGCATAATTTCACTCAACACCACAGTTCCAGGCCACACAATTCAACTCCATACATTTCCAATACACACCGCATAATTACACACCAAACAACATATTTCAACTCCACAATCCACAATGTACCTCCAATCCACAGCATATAGTGTCACCACCTGAGCACCAAACATCATTCACCACCACCATTTTGCATCAGCGCACCACCTAAGCATCACGTCACTCTGCCCTTGGAATCTGGCATCTGTTGATTCTCCCCTAGTGTCCATCCGCTGCTCGTGTTCTAAATAAATTACTGTTTTCCAAACTCCACTCCCCCGTTATTTATGTCCCGCTCCCCCATAAAAAAAAAAATTATAACAAACAAGCATGAGAACAGGCAGGAAGAAGTTGCCAGCAGTGCAAGTACAAAAAAAATAGAAGACATTTTTTATGTTAAAATCTTTTTTTAATCGGGTTTTTCAGTTGTATATAATGTCGTCTTCGTTTGTATAAAGGTAACAAAAATGCTTAACACTTTTTATTATTACTTTTTAACATAATGCACAGCAGCCACAATGCTCTACAACATAGCCAAAAGTTCTGGCTAAACACATAAGGTCCCAAAGGCGAGACCTATTGGCTATGCCAAGGCTTGTTTTACCTTTATTCTTATGACTCGGTTCAACCGAGTCACAAGATGGCTGCCAACACTTCCTGGTTGGAACTGCTGGCAGCCAATCAGATGCTTCGTGTCGATACATGGATATCTGAGAAATGTTTAAATTTCTCAGCAACTACTGAACAGATCTACACCATTTAACAAAAAGAGTGCTTTCTGGACCAAGAGCTACCTTTTTGCCAAATTTGGTGTAATTCCATTGAGCAGTTCGGGCTGTAGCCGTGTCTAAAGTTTCTATTGAAATTAACATGGAGAAAACACGTTTTGTGACCCCCCCCTTTTTCTCAGCCCCCGCTTGACGAATCACCCCGAAACTTTTAACACAGGAGCTGACCTAACCGCCCATTAGTTTTGAAAATTTTGCGAAGATTCGTCCAACAGCGCCAAAGATATTGGCAAAAGAAATGCTTTTTGAATAGAAACAAGGTCCTAACTATAACTACCTACTGGCGACCGTCAGTAGGTAATATATATATATATGTATGTGTGAGCAAGGCAGCAATGCCAAAACGCGTAACAGCGATACAATAAAATGCAGAAGACAACTTTGAAAATCCAGTCCCTGTGTCGGTGTCTGATCTTTATCGGGGGAATCTGAGTGATATATAATAATATATATATATATTATAATATATATATATATTCCAACCAAAAACCCGTCCATGAATGAAGACAGGCTCTGACACAGCACAGGATGCCATTTGCTAAACCACCAAGTTTTTATTCCACAATTTTAGCCAACATGATGCATTTCAGCCGAGGCACCGGCCTTTGTCACACATGTTGGGTACCATACTCAGCTCACCTTTTAAAGTGTGAGCAAATCTTGTGATGCATGAACATAAAAGAAAGAGAAAAAGAAAACTACAAATGCAGCATTATTTCAAATTATGTCAATTTCAACTTTCTAACATTGTTCATGCTGACCCAGCTCATTTATAAATTACCCTGACTACTGCATCCTACTACTGCAATACTAATAGTGACTGCACATTTTGATGTTTTAAACTCTGAAGACCTGCCGGTTAAATACCAACGACCAGTGTTGTGTCTTCAAAGTGAAACTCAAATTTGTGCTGAACACCACGCAGAACACATAAATGGTGCAGAGATTTTAAAGCCTGGGTCACGTTCTTTGCCTATTGTGCTCAGAATTGTAAATACATTTTGCCCAAGATAAAATCAAATTGCTCAAAGAACGGAGAGAAACAGACATTCGCCCGTATTCATTGACAGACACTGTCCCTTTATGAAATATAAGTAAAGGAGGGCTCTTTCACCCCTCCAGGTGCCACCCGAGTCCAAACAAAAACATTAATTTTGGTCATTGTCTTTGTTTTTTTACCTTTGGAAAGTCACAAGTCACTTGTAGCGGTGCGAGGGAGCAGTGCTTTAAGTGGGCCGGATCTCACCTTTAAAGAGAGTCATTTTTTCTCTGGATTTCCCTTCTTTTTGAAATTCAGGGGCAGCAACATTGTCGTGGTGTCACCAGGGCTTTAAGTGGGAGCCTTTTCAATAATATATACAAGCCATAGTTGCTGCTTATTTATCTTATGCAACTTACAACCATTGACAAAACCAATAGTCCTGACTTGTTGTAGATATGATGTTACTTGTTGTATCATATATCTAGATGCAATGACAGAAACAGCAAAATACAAGTCGGGCGGCACACTATGCTCAGCACAGATTTTTAGATTGTGTTTTAAGCCACGCCCTTAATTACACTGGCCACGCCCCTTTGAGAGACCCCCCAGTTTTTTCATCCCACTTAAAGCCCTGCGAGGGAGTATTTAGGAAAAAATAGCTAAACCACTAACAATATGCCAAATGCCGAGTTAGTTATGGTCCTCAAGGTTACACTTCTTACGTAACCCTGTATTAACCTGCACCGAATGATGTAAAGTGCGCATGTAGCATTTTAGTTTTCGCTGTTTGTACTCCATGTAGCCAAGCTTGGAAGCTCCCAATTTACAACAATTGTTCCCAATAAAGTCCAAGCAGCACGTGACAAACAAAACTCCTATCACGGCACAGAGTCTGTCCTTTAGTTGAATCACACATCATTCCGTTCTTTTTAAAATCAGCTACTAAAATACGGGAACAGTTCTCAGTGGTACCGGCAAAATATATATATATTCGAACCACAAGTTCCATCAGAATGAACTGGAGCACTCAACAGGTTCTGCACATGTAATTTATTCGACATCCAGCAAACGCATTTCGGAAATTCTTCCTTTCTCAATGCTGTTTAAAAATAGAGGATGTCACATTCAAGTCATTAAATACGTCTTGAAATGCCTCCATTGGATAAACATTTGTGGCAAACAAAAGAGGACTGCACCAATTCCTGTCCAATACTTATTTTCAAGCGGCCATATTTGCTTGTGTTATAAAATATTTGTAATCCCAGTGGAAATGTCACATATTACGCTGTAGCCATAATTTCTGTATTCATCTGTCTTAATCAGACCCCCAATGGGTTGTCCATGGAAGCAATGTCTCTTGCAAATCGTAAATTACTCCATGTGCCCTTCGTCAGCCCTTAATGTCGGTAAGCACAGCACATACCTGCAAGCGTTGATCAAGTATCATTTACGCCCAGACATATTATAGTGTCCTGACTTTCATCAGCAGACATGCTGTGTCATCCTGACAGCGGCGGTTCAAACAGTTATTACATTAAATCCACATCACAAGTGCCACCCGGAAACCGTTGAAATCTTAATGACAGGTGCATTCAACATGAGCGTGACCTCACAAACCAATTCGAACCACAAGTTCCATTGGAACAAACTGGAGCACTCAACAGGTTGTGCACAGGTAATTTATTCAACGTCCAACAAACGCGTTTCGGAAATTCTCCCTTTTTCAATGCTGGTTAAAAATAGAGGATGTCACATTCAAGTCATTAAATATGTCTTGAAAAGCCCACATTGGATAAACATTTGTGGCAAACAAAAGAGGACTGCACCATTTCCTGTCCAACACTTATTTTTAAGCGGCCATAGTTGCATGTGTTATCAAATATTTGTAATCCCAGTGGAAATGTCACATATTACGCTGTAGCCATAATTCCTGCATTCCTCCTTCTTAATCATACCCCCAATGGGTTGCCACTTAACGATGGAACTTGTGGTTCAAATTGGTTCATGAGGCCACGCCGTCATTAAGAGTTCAACGGTTTCCGTGTGGCACTTGTAATGTGTATATATATATATGTGTCACATGCGGCAGTGGTATGGGTTGTTTGTGTAATGTGGAGTCTTAAAGGGAGCAGGCCCATCCAGGGCGTAATAATGATACCCCGTCGCATTGATCATTGTAGCCACCGGATACATGGCCCATATAGGGCACTATTGTGTGACATGTGGGAGAGGCATGGGTTGTTTTATAATTTTGAGCTCCAGAGGGAGCAGGCCCATTCAGGACGCAATAATGAAAACACGTCGCGTTGATATGTGTGGGTTATCTATAATTGTAATGAACATCCGATGCTTAGATTTAATATAATATAAGCTGTCCTGCATAGATGAGACTATGAGATTACGTGGGCTTTGCAATTACAATACGCTGCCGAGAGGGGACTCGTGTGATTCTCCTTTGAAGTGTAACAGTTGGTACCATCACAGCATGACGCAATGTGGGTTTGATATGCCTGACGTCTTAATGGTATTCCTTTGCCTGACTTTCAATTAGCTTTGAAGATAATTGGAATGACGATGTCTATATGACGAGGTTTGAACGTGGCGGCCGCCAACACTGAGGAAGGCGTACCGCTGAAACGCGTTTGTTTTGTTGATTGAGTGTGCCATTAAATCCGAAGAAGGATTTACCTCCCGTGAGTGCTGGTATTTATTCTTTCGAGCGTGGAGATTATGCGCGAGTCTGCCCTCATGCACCAAGCACCCGCTAGTGAGTGCGAGAGCATTTGGCAGAAGGTGGAGCGGAAATATATATATATGCACGCTTCTCTTTCGCCACGAGCCTCTGAGGAAGAAGATGATATCTTTGAAACGCGTCAGGCAGTAGTGGCGTGTGAGCTGGAAAGGGGATTGACACGCGGACGGCATCCGTACCTAATTAAAGGCATTCAGCAAGTGTTGGTGTGCAGAGTGTTTCTTGCCGATCGGGCACAACTTTGAGCGTTATATTTGGCGGCCGCCCTGCCGCCGAGAGTGCACCACCCCGTTATGCTAGGGGGCCACAGGGGTTGGTATTTACCATTCCCTACTATGTGGGACACCAACACAGGATTGAGGATACGCCCGCATGCCAAGGCTCATCTACAGGCTTGTAAGTTCACCAACAGGACATTATGTGCACGCCAATGGGACATATTTCCTTCAGGGACTCCATCTCCCATAACTCAATGCATCGTCTCATTCGAGCAGCCCATCAGGGGGCGTGCTATCACGGGTATTTAGGAGAGGGAGTGACCTGGACTGTGCACGCTTCTCTTTCGCCACGAGCCTCTGAGGAAGAAGATGATATCTTTGAAACGCGTCAGGCAGTAGTGGCGTGTGAGCTGGACAGGGGATTGACACGCGGACGGCATCCGTACCTAATTAAAGGCATTCAGCAAGTGTTGGTGTGCAGAGTGTTTCTTGCCGATCGGGCACAACTTTGAGCGTTATATATATATATATATATATATATATATATATATTCACTGAAAAAACCATAGGTTTTAGGGACAGTTATAGTTAGTTGGACATTTCACTCGTACAAAACCATAGAAATTCCCCCTTTATAGTTAGTTCAGCTAACTATAACTCGTCATTTGAGATGTCATCAGTGATGTCATCAGTGATGTCACTGACCATGTCATGAGTGATGTAATATGTGACATCATCAGCAGTGCATTGCGGGGCGCGAGTTATAGTTAGCTGAACTAACTATAACGGGGGTTTCTATGGTTTTGTACGAGTGAAATGTCCAACTAACTATAACTGTCCCTAAAACCTATGGTTTTTCAGTGAATTTCAAAGGTTTTTTAAATGCTAATTTCTAACTATAACGTGTCTGAAACCTATGGTTTTTTCAGTGAATTTCAAAGGTTTTTTAAATGCTAATTTCTAACTATAACGTGCCTGAAACCTATGATTTTTAAGTGAATTTCAAAGGTTTGTTTAAATGCTAGTTTCTAACTATGCCTACAGAGGTAGGACATGTGAAGAAAGAAGAAAAAACGCACAGAAAGAAGCAAAAGATGTGCAGAAAGAACCAACAGAGGAGCAGAAAGAGGCCTTGTTGCAAAATCATCCTGTGCCCACAACTTTTTCAGACGGGTACTGGTGGTAACTGACTCTGACTAACCAGAGCCAGTGCTATGCTAAAAGACACTTAGAATACAGTGAAAACACCTACATACACTAGGGAACACTATGCGTTGGGGTACCCCTGTGATTAGCATGACCTGCTCTGCAAGTCCCTAGTACATAATAGGGCAGGGGGATTAAAACTACCTCTTAAAACGCGCTACAGGGCGCGTTTTAAGTTGCGGGATTAAGTCCCCTTGAATTCTGAGGGTCCCTGGGGCCCAACTAGCCCCCAGGTACCTACAGTTAGGACCACAGAGCTGAGTTGCAGAGAGGCGTTCCGAGGCCACGCACCTTTTTCACCTCTCTGCAACGCAACTCTGTTGTGCTTACTGAAGGTACCTGGTGGGCTAGTTGGCCCCCAGGGTCCCTCAGGATTCAAAGGGAATTAATTCCCCAACTTAAAACGCACCACAGGGCGTGTTTGCGCACATGTCACCTGAGGCCCCGCCCCTCCCTTCACCACTGTGCAAACGCGCCCCGTGGTGCGTTTTAAGTTGGGGGATTAGGTCACCTTGAATCCTGAGGGTCCCTGGGGCCCAACTAGCCCACTAGGTACTTCCAGTAAGCACCACAGGCCTGCGTTGCAACGCCTGTAACAAATTGTGCAGTTGTGTTTAGGTAGTGAAGAGGGTCGTGCTGGGGGTAGTGTTTTAGGGTTTAGGGTAGTGCAGTGGTGTTTGTGTAGTGTAGGGGGTCATGCTAGGGGTAGGTTTAGGGTTGTGCAGTGGTGTTTGGGTAGTGTAGGGAGTCGTGCTGGGGGGAGTGTTTTAGGCTTTAGGGTAGTGCAGTGGCGTTTGGGTAGTGTAGGGGGTCGTGCTGGGGGTAGTGTTTTAGGGTTTAGGGTAGTGCAGTGGTGTTTGGGTAGTGTAGGGGGTCGTGCTGGGGGTAGATTTAGGGTTTAGGGTAGTGCAGTGGTGTTTGGGTAGTGTAGGGAGTCGTGCTGGGGGAGTGTTTTAGGGTTTAGGGTAGTGCAGTGGTGTTTGGGTAGTGTAGGGGGTCGTGCTGGGGGTAGTGTTTTAGGGTTTAGGGTAGTGCAGTGGTGTTTGGGTAGTGTAGGGGGTCGTGCTGGGGGTAGTGATTTAGGGTAGTGCAGTGGTGTTTGGGTAGTGTAGGGGGTACTGCTGGGGGTAGTGTTATAGGGTTTAGGGTAGTGCATTGGTGTTTGGGTAGTGTAGGGGTACTGCTGGGGGTAGTTTTTAGGGTTTAGGGTAGTGCAGTGGTGTTTGGGTAGTGTAGTGGTTCGTGCTGGGGGTAGTTTTTAGGGTTTAGGGTAGTGCAGTGGTGTTTGTGTAGTGTAGGGGTAGTGTTTTAGGGTTTAGGGTAGTGCAGTGGTGTTTGTGTAGTGTAGGAGGTCGTGTTTTAGGGTTTAGGGTAGTGCAGTGGTCTTTGGGTAGTGTAGGGAGTCGTGCGGGGGGTAGTGTTTTAGGGTTTAGGGTAGTGTAGGTGGTCATGCGGGGGGTAGTGTTTTAGGGATTAGGGTAGTGCATTGGTGTTTGGGTAGTGTAGTGGGTCGTGCTGGGGGAGTGTTTTAGGGTTTAGGGCAGTGCAGTGGTGTTCGGGTATTGTAGGGGTCGTGCTGGGGGAGTGTTTTAGGGTTTAGGGCAGTGCAGTGGTGTTCGGGTAGTGTAGGGGGTCGCTCTGGGGGGGTGTTTGAGGGTTTAGGGCAGTGCAGTCGTGTTCGGGTAGTGTAGGGGTTGTGCTGGGGGTAGTATTTTAGGGTTTAGGGTAGTGCAGTGGTGTTCGGGTAGTGTAGGGGGTCATGCTGGGGGTAGTGTTCTAGGGTTTAGGGCAGTGCAGTGGTGTTTGGGCAGTGTAGGGGGTAATGCTGGGGGTGGGGTTTTAGGGTTTAGGGCAGTGCAGTGGTGTTCGGGCAGTGTAGGGGGTCGTGCTGGGGGTGGTGTTTCAGGGTTTAGGGCAGTGCAGTGGTGTTCGGGCAGTGTAGGGGGTGGTGTTTCAGGGTTTAGGGCAGTGCAGTGGTGTTCGGGCAGTGTAGGGGGTCATGCAGGGGGTGGTGTTTCAGGGTTTAGGGCAGTGGTGTTCGGGCAGTGTAGGGGGTCGTGCTGGGGGTGGTGTTTCAGGGTTTGGGGCAGTGCAGTGGTGTTCGAGCAGTAAAGGGGGTCGTGCTGGGGGTGGTGTTTCAGGGTTTAGGGCAGTGCAGTGGTGTTCGGGCAGTGTAGGGGCGGTGCAGGGGGTGGTGTTTCAGGGTTTAGGGCAGTGCAGTGGTGTTCGGGCAGTGTAGGGGCGGTGCAGGGGGTGGTGTTTCAGGGTTTAGGGCAGTGCAGTGGTGTTCGGGCAGTGTAGGGGGTCATGCAGGGGTGGTGTTTCAGGGTTTAGGGCAGTGGTGTTCAGGCAGTGTAGGTGGTCCTGCTGGGGGTGATGTTTCAGGGTTTAGGGCAGTGCAGTGGTGTTCGGGCAGTGTAGGGGGTCGTGCTGGGGGTGGTGTTTCAGGGTTTAGGGCAGTGCAGTGGTGTTCCGGCAGTGTAGGAGGTCGTGCAGGGGGTGGTGTTTCAGGGTTTAGGGCAGTGCAGTGGTGTTCGGGCAGTGTAGGGGGTCGTGCTGGGGGTGGTGTTTCAGGGTTTAGGGCAGTGCAGTGGTGTTCGGGCAGTGTAGGGTGTCGTGCTGAGGGGTGGTGTTTCAGGGTTTAGGTCAGTGCAGTGGTGTTCGGGCAGTGTAGGGGGTCATGCAGGGGGTGGTGTTTCAGGGTTTAGGGCAGTGCAGTGGTGTTTGGGCAGTGTAGGGGGTCGTGCAGGGGGTGGTGTTTCAGGGTTTAGGGCAGTGCAGTGGTGTTCGGCCAGTGTAGGTGGTCTTGCTGGGGGTGGTGTTTCAGGCTTTAGTGCAGTGGTGTTCGGGCATTGTAGGGGTCTTGCTGGGGGTGGTGTTTCAGGGTTTAGGGCAGTGCAGTGGTGTTCGGGCAGTGTAGGGGGTCTTGCTGGGGCTGGTGTTTCAGGGTTTAGGGTAGTGCAGTGGTGTTCGGGCAGTGTAGGGGGTCGTGCTGGGGCTGGTGTTTCAGGGTTTAGGGCAGTGGTTTTCGGGCAGTGTAGGCGGTCGTGCTGGGGCTGGTGTTTCAGGGTTTAGGGCAGTGCAGTGGTGTTCGGGCAGTGTACGGGGTTGTGCTGGGGCTGGTGTTTCAGGGTTTAGGGTAGTGCAGTGGTGTTCGGGCAGTGTAGGGGGTCGTGCTGGGGGTGGTGTTTCAGGGTTTAGGGCAGTGCAGTGGTGTTCGGGCAGTGTAGGGGGTCGTGCTGGGGCTGGTGTTTCATGGTTTAGGGCAGTGCAGTGGTGTTCGGGCAGTGTAGGGGGTCGTGCTGGGCGTGGTGTTTCAGGGTTTAGGGCAGTGCAGGTGGTGTTCGGGCAGTGTAGGGGGTCATGCTGGGGGTGGTGTTTCAGGGTTTAGGGCAGTGCAGTGGTGTTCGGGCAGTGTAGGGGGTCTTGCTGGGGGTGGTGTCTCAGGGTTTAGGGCAGTGGTGTTCGGGCAGTGTAGGGGGTCTTGCTGGGGATGATGTTTCAGGGTTTAGGGCAGTGCAGTGGTGTTCGGGCAGTGTAGGGTGTCTTGCTGGGGGTAGTGTTTCGGGGTATAGGGCAGTGCAGTGGTGTTCGTGCAGTGTAGGGGGTCGTGCTGGGGGTGGTGTTTCAGGGTTTAGGGCAGTGCAGTAGTGTTCGGGCAGTGTAGGGGATCGTGCAGGGGGTGGTGTTTCAGGGTTTAGGGCAGTGCAGTGGTGTTCGGGCAGTGTAGGGGGTCGTGCTGGGGGTGGTGTTTCAGGGTTTAGGGCAGTGCAGTGGTGTTCTGGCAGTGTAGGGGGTGGTGTTTCAGGGTTTAGGGCAGTGCAGTGGTGTTCGGGCAGTGTAGGGGTCGTGCTGGGGCTGGTGTTTCAGGGTTTAGGGCAGTGCAGTGGTGTTCGGGCAGTGTAGGGGGTCTTGCTGGGGGTGGTGTTTCAGGGTTTAGGGCAGTGGTGTTCGGGCAGTGTAGGGGTCTTGCTGGGGGTGATGTTTCAGGGTTTAGGGTAGTGCAGTGGTGTTCGGGCAGTGTAGGGGGTCTTGCTGGGGGTAGTGTTTCAGGGTTTAGGGAAGTGCAGTGGTGTTCGTGCAGTGTAGGGGGTCGTGCTGGGGATGGTGTTTCAGGGTTTAGGGCAGTGCAGTAGTGTTCGGGCAGTGTAGGGGGTCGTGCAGGGGGTGGTGTTTCAGGGTTTAGGGCAGTGCAGTGGTGTTCGGGCAGTGTAGGGGGTCGTGCTGGGGGTGGTGTTTCAGGGTTTAGGGCAGTGCAGTGGTGTTCGGGCAGTGTAGGGGGTCGTGCTGGGGGTGGTGTTTCAGAGTTTAGGGCAGTGGTGTTCGGGCAGTGTAGGGGGTCTTGCTGGGGGTGATGTTTCAGGGTTTAGGGCAGTGCAGTGGTGTTGAGGCAGTGTAGGAGGTCTTGCTGGGGGTAGTTTTTCAGGGTTTAGGGCAGTGCAGTGGTGTTCGGGCAGTGTAGGGGGCGTGCTGGGGGTGGTGTTTCAGGGTTTAGGGCAGTGCAGTGGTGTTCGGGCAGTGTAGGGGGTCGTGAAGGGGGCGGTGTTTCAGGGTTTAGGGCAGTGCAGTGGTGTTCGGCAGTGTAGGGGGTCGTGCTAGGGTTGGTGTTTCAGGGTTTAGGGCAGTGCAGTGGTGTTCGGGCAGTGTAGGGGGTCGTGCTGGGGGTAGTGTTTTAGGGTTTAGGGTAGTGCAGTGGTGCTTGTGTAGTGTAGGGGGTCGTGCTGGGGGTAGTGTTTTAGGGTTTAGGGTAGTGCAGTGGTGTTTGTGTAGTGTAGGGGTCATGTTTTAGGGTAGTGCAGTGGTGTTTGGGTAGTGTAGGGGGTCGTGCTGGGGGTAGTGTTTTAGGATTTAGGTTAGTGCAGTGGTGTTTGGGTAGTGTAGGGGGTCGTGCTGGGGGTAGTGTTTTAGGGTTTAAGGTAGTGCAGTGGTGTTTGTGTAGTGTAAGGGGTCGTGCTGGGGGTAGTGTTTTAGGGTTTAGGGTAGTGCAGTGGTGCTTGTGTAGTGTAGGGGGTCGTGCTGGGGGTAGTGTTTTAGGGTTTAGGGTAGTGCAGTGGTGTTTGTGTAGTGTAGGGGGTCATGTTTTAGGGTAGTGCAGTGGTGTTTGGGTAGTGTAGGGGGTCGTGCTGGGGGTAGTGTTTTAGGATTTAGGTTAGTGCAGTGGTGTTGGGGTAGTGTTTTAGGGTTTAGGGTAGTGCAGTGGTGTTTGTGTAGTGTAGGGGGCCATGCTGGGGGTAGTGTTTTAGGGTTTAGGATAGTGCAGTGGTGCTTGTGTAGTGTAGGGGTCATGCTGGGGGTAGTGTTTTAGGGTTTAGGGTAGTGCAGTGGTGTTTTTGTAGTGTAGGGGGTCATGTTTTAAGATGCAACGCTCCAATACCTGACCAGTCTGCACTACATAAAACTGCAAAAAACTAAAAATAAAAAGTGTTTTGCACACTTTTGTCATTGGGCTATATGTGGGCTACATCTGGGTAATATTTGTGCTACATTTGGGCTCTTTTTTCACTGGTGGCCATCTTGGAAGACTTCTTTGTTATGAAGTTTCCTAATTTCCTCATTTACTGCAGTCTCCTCAGTAGGAAATGCTTCAGTTTTTACTTTGATTCCATCAAGAAGGCATTCAGATGTGTCACACATTTGCCATAAATTCAGAATGTTAGCACTTAAGTTGTTCATTAGATCACTGTAGTAAAGCTACTGCTCACCAAGGAGTTAACTGGAAGTCTACTGCTGGTATTGAAAGTGATTGTTTCAGTCTGCATGTCAGAATTTTCTAATGAAATAGAAGAGGATTTGAGATCTCACTTAAAACATGCACTAAATTTTCTTTTTGCAGCACTAACCATAATTTCTATGGCAAAATGAACCCCTCATTTGTTCCTTTTTAAATTAAATGTTTTAAGTGTTACCAGTTTATTCCAATCAAGATGGCTTCAGGTGTGCCATACTTTTGTCATACGTAAGGCTGTTAGCACTCTAGTTGTTCTTTAGAACACTCTGGGAAGCTGCAGTAGAACACAAAGGCATCAACTGACAGGCTGCTCCTGTTGAAATATAACAGGAAGATATTTGAGATCTCACTTAAAACATGTCCTAATTTTTCTTTCTACAGCACTAACCATAATTTCTATGGCAAAATGAACCCCCTCATTTTGTTCCTTTTTAAATTAAATGTTTTAAGTGTTACCAGTTTATTCCAATCAAGATGGCTTCAGGTGTGCCATACTTTTGTCATAAGTAAGACTGTTAGCGCTCTAGTTGTTCTTTAGAACACTCTGGGAAGCTGCAGTAGAACACAAAGGCATCAACTGACAGGCTGCTCCTGTTGAAATATAACAGGAAGATATTTGAGATCACACTTGAAACATGTCCTAATTTTTCTTTCCAGAGCACTAACCATAATTTCTATGACAAGATGAACCCCATCATTTTGTTCCTTTTTAAATTAAATGTTTTAAGTGTTACCAGTTTATTCCAATCAAGATGGCTTCAGGTGTGCCATACTTTTGTCATAAGTAAGGCTGTTAGCACTCTAGTTGTTCTTTAGAACACTCTGGGAAGCTGCAGTAGAACACAAAGGAATCAACTGACAGTCTCTGCCCTTGTTGGATGTACATGTTTTACTGAGAATGTCAGACTTCATTCTCACATGACTGAGAAAGATAATGTGAATTTACAGAAAATATGCTCTCATTTTAGCTTCTGGAGCACCTTCCAAAACTGTATGGGACAAGCATGTGAAAATAGTTTTCTCTCAAACATGATTCATGATATCCCAGCAGAAGGTTTTTCACAGGGTAAAATCACCTTCGAACACACCACAATTCCTGAAATTAGTATGGTACCATCAACAAATGAATTCTAATGTAACTAAAGTCTGTTATCACCCTTTATAGTTCTCCTTTTGGTAACCCTCAAAATCTTCGATTCACTACAATGCATTTCAATGGGGTACTATCATTTATATTGGTCCCAAGATGGCTGCCAGCAATTCCAGGATGAAGTGCTGACAGCCAATCAGATCTCACGATGACGTGTGTGGTTAGGCTCCGCCCAGATATATATGTGTTTTTACTTTTGATTTTCTCAGGAACTACTGAACGGATTTACACCATTTAACAAAAGGGTTCTTTCTGAACCAAGAACTACCTCTTTGCCAAATTTGGTGTAATTCCGTTCAGCAGTTCGGGCTGTAGCCGTGGCTAAAGTTTCCTATGGGAAAATGAATGGGGAAAACACGTTTTGGGACCCCCTTTTTCTCGGCCCCCGCTTGACGAATCACCCCGAAACTTTCAGGGTAGGAGCGGACCGGAGCGGGCCATAAAGTTTGAAAATTTCGCGAAGATTCGTCAACCGACGCAAGAGTTATTTCAAATAGAATGTTGCGGATTTCCTATGGAAAATAGGTCCTAACTATAACTATCTACTGGCGACCGCCAGTAGATAATATATATATATATATATATATATATTCATATATTACAGAGTGTTGGTAGCCACTTAATAGCTAGGATTTCCATAGATAGAAATTCCTCAGATTTTTGCTAAACAAGCATAGGGACAAAATGGCTGAACTGATTTATATGAAAATTGGCAGGAATATAGATTATGATGTGGAAAGGGTCCTTTTGCTATTTGATCAGAATTTGTTCATTTTTAAATAATAAGGGACAAAAACGTAGTGATACATTGGGCCACGGTATACTGCAGTACATGGCGATGACAAAACACAATATTATTGATTAATCAAAGCCCTTACAAAATAAAAAAGGCAGCCATGTTGTGAAGACTACACTTTGTCTTTGTTCTGTTTTAATGCAAAATATTGATTATTACTCTTTGTGTAATGTATGGTCAGACAGAAGTCAATTTAGCAAACAATGTAGTTAGCGTGAATAATTTTTATTGATTTAGATCTTTTTTTTAAAGTTTACAATGTACCACAGTATTTTCTTAATCTTATCTAGAAAGTACCACGGTACTTACTGAAATGTAAAAACAAGTATTTACATTTTACATTTCACAAATTCGAATTAGACACAATATAGAGTGGCTCTTAAAAAAGCATTTGCATTTTTTTGTTACTAAATATATTTATATATGTTTGTCAAGCCAAGTATTTAGGTTTGGAAGGATAACCATATGTTTTCTTAGGTAGAAAAATGTACACCATCAGGACGATACAGTGCAGCATAGGAATATTTTATATTTAAATGAAAAATAAGAACACATTTCATGATTGTGCTGACACTGCCTTGTTCACGTCTTCAAGTCTTTTAAAACTCAGCAGCATTTAGAGTAGACCGCTTCTACGTTTTTCTCTGATATATGTTTGAGAACACATAATGTGTGTTCGGAAACACAGACATTAAGATGGAAAGTGTTTCTGTCATCTCAATTTACAATCTAACTCCAGTTAAGTGTCCTATATCATTGCCACCATAGTGGATAACCATAAAGTGGAGATGGTCACATTTACTGACAGAGGAAAGTAAAAGGAGTAACTGATTCCATTTCAAACCTCTTTCACCAATCCATGCTATTAAAGCAAAATGATCACACAGACGAGGCTGACCTTCATAATGAACTTTGATCTTCCTCGAAAGTACTGTGGTACCAAAAAACAATTCAAAAGAATTAATAGCTGTAGCATATTTATGTTATACACACTAGGACCCTTGTGGTTCTGGGGGCGGATTCTGGACAGGAACTACATCATATGCTGGCAGGCGTTAGGGTGTGGTTAATGTTGAGTATGAGACAATGCCCATTGTGTGGGTGTATGCTGAGGAATAAAGAAGCATTTGTCTGCGGATCCCTTATGGCGTATTTTATTCGCTTGCTCCAGGGTTGGAGAAGACGCTACATCTTGTGACGAATAGGGGATACGTGCCCCGAAGAAAACAAGGCTGCTCTCCCTGAGAGTTTGCAATGGTATGGCAAACTGCTTGTGCATGCCATGTGTGCCTCAAATCGATTCAAAGCAGTGTGCGACTGGTACATGTGGAGTCAAAGCCCTGCTCCAGCCCATACATGGCCAAAGAAGAAAGTGAAGGCCCTACAGAGGAGCACATTCAAAACGCCCGCCAAAACTGCCGGTGAAGCAGTCTACGGGAACGCTGCACAACACCCCGAATATGGAGCAATAAATCAAACAAAGCAGAAAGATAATAGCAGCAACAACTAGGTACGAGAAACAGAGAACTTACTCACTGTCAAAGACAAATGAAAAATTCTACGACCTCAGATCGGGCGTGGTGAACCAAGCTCAGGCACAAGACGTGTGCTTGTAGAAGTTGCAAAGGCCGCTGGGTACAGTGATAGGTGTCTGAATAGCACGTGCTGGTGGAAAAAGAGAACGCAAAATACAATGCAGCTGTGTTCCTCAAGCCACCCCTGCTGTTCGACACTTCTAAGCACAGAACATTGGTGCCAGGTGGGCTGCGTGATCGAAGCATTCGATGACTTCATAGATGCAGTAGAAGAATTAGATGAAAAGAATATCTTCAAATACTTGAAAAACCTTGCAGGCTATCGAGTGAAAGAAGTGCTAAAGAACATTTCAAAGACTGATGCAAAATCATACCAGAAGGCAAAGCAAGCGTTGGAGGCCAAGTTCAACCCAATGCCGAACGTCGACTATGAAAGGTATATCTTCAACCAAGCACGACAACAGGTTGGTGAAAGAATGGACACATTTGTTGAAAGGCTTGATACAATCATTAAACATTGCAAATTATGTGATTTCACCGAAGAAAAAGCCATGCGTCTCAGAGTCATTGATGGCTGCCTTCCAGATTCATATAGAAGGCGTATATTGAGAGAAACCCACAGCTTGGAGAAAATGCTGATGGCTGTAAGAGCAGAAGAACGAGCAGACCAACAAGCTGCTGAAATGGAAGCAGGAACAGCCCACAATGAATCAGCCTTGGCAGTGAAAAGCACACACAAGCAAAAGCAAGATGCACATAAGTCTACGTCTTTGAAGAAATCAAAGTTATGCTTCCGATGTGGATTTTAATTTCCCCATGAAGGTGAATGTCCAGCTATCGGGCAGGTCTGCAAAGGTTGTGGAAAAAATAATAATTTCCTAACTAAAGAAAAATCAAGCGTGTCACAAAAAGAAAAGAGGGGCACGAGAACATTCCAGAAGCACTCTTGCCACGCCCACAAAACCAAAAAGCAACACAAGCTACGACAACTAGAAACCAGGCAAGATCAATCATGGTCAAGCTCAAGGTACAAAGGCTCTTCTACGTCACTATCGAGTATCAGAAAAGATGATGGGTGTGCACTGCTGATGTCTACAGAAGAACTGTGTGCACTTGTGGGGTTAGCTGCCTGCAAAGTAAATCAAAGACAGCTTATCAAATAAAGCGTCAAACGTCATTTGGATACTGTACCAAAATCACATTAGAAATGAACGATAACCCCATGACTTTCATCATAAACAGTGGTGCATCGATAAATATCATGCCAGTGGAAAAATATAACAACCTATCCCCTGTGCCTCGCCTCACTTCATTAAGCATTAAGGTATATACGTGGGCTGCTTCTGAGCCACTGCAAAGTCAAGGATCATTCACAGCGACAATGAGATACAAAAAGACATTGGTGTGAGCCACCATTCATGTTCTACAAGGGACTTTGTCAAGGGCCTGCTTGCTCAGTTTTGCCACTGCTGCTGACATAGGGTTGAATATCCCTCATCTGCAACCTCTGTGCTCTGTCTGAGATCACAAGTTGGTTCCCATCGTTATTTCATGGCTTGGGAAAACTCTAGAAAATGAAAGTACAGCTTCACATCAATGAAGACATTCACCCTGTGGCTCAGAAACACTGTAGAGTTGCTTTCCATTTACAAGAAGCTGTAAAGAAAGAGATGAAAGCGCTTTTAAAGCATGACATCATTGAACGTTCCACAGGCCTCACGCCATGTTAGTAGTACCTAAAAAGGACAGTAGTGGACCAGTGCGCATTTGCGTTGATATGCGCCAGGCAAACAAAGCCATTGAGGGGCAGAGACACCCTGGTCCACACATCGCAGACATGATCATGCAATTGAACAGAACCAAAGTGTTTTTTTCATCTTGACCTGAACAAAGGATACCATTGTGTTGTTTGTTTAGATATAAAAGATTGAGTTTTGGAGTATCTTCGGCTGCGAAGATATTTCAGGATGTTATTTGCCAAGTAATCCAACCTGTTACTCATGCTTTTTGGGAGAACACAAGAAGAACATAACAAACCCTTAACCAAATGTGCCAGTTACTTGCTGATGCAGGTCTCACTCTGAACGCTGCAAAGTGTGAGTTTCACAAAACCAAACTCACATTTTTTGGGCACATATTCTATGATGGGGAAATGACTCGAGACCAGGGGCACAGCCATCCACTTTTTTTCACGGAGTTTTATATAGCGCGAACTTAACCCGAAGGTATCGGGTATCAGAGCGCTTTACATGAGCACCAGTTGCGTTACATGAGGACATATTCATTTTTGTTAGGCACGGGGAGATTAAGTGATTTGCCCAGAATCACACGATGTTCAGCGTCATTGCCGAGACTCGAACCCAGTTCCCCAGATTCGAGGTCGACCGCCCTAGCCGTTAGGCCGACTCCTCTCCACTTGACCCCCCCACCCCCCCAAGATGTTACTATGCTGTGATCCTTTTTAGGCATGGCCAGTTATGGCTCAAGATACATTTGCAACTTCCCTACAGTGAGCGCCCCATTGAGAAACTTGACAAAGCAAAATGTACCATTTCAGTGGTCTCCGGAATGTGACCAGAGTTTCAAAGACATTAAACATGCGACCGAGAATGCAACTGAAATGGCCTACTTTGACCCCAAGTTACATACCGAAATAATGGTTGATGCGAGCCCCGTAGGGCTAGGGGCAATCCTTGCTCAACACAATGGACATTCAAATGCTCAGAGACACATTGTGGCCTAGCCAGTCGAACCCTGTCTGCAACAGAACGTGCATACTTTAAGCCAGAGAAAGAGAGTCTGGCTGTGGTGTGGTCCTGCAAACATTTTCATGTATTGCTCTACTGAAAATGATTCATTGTCATTACAGATCACCATGCATTGCTTACAATTTTTGGAAACCCAAAGGCTAAGATGCCCCCTCGCATCGAGAGGTACGAGTTGAAATTGCAAGAGTGCGACTATGAGATCGTGCACAAGCCAGGGAAGGATCAAAACCCAGTGGATTACTTTTCATGAGTGCAGCTATATCGTCAGAGGTCAACATCCAAGATAGCTGAAGCCTATCTCAACTTTTTTGTGAGATCCAGCACACCAGCCGCTCTGTCTGTGGAACAAAACATTGCTGCCCCCAATGCAGATAAAGACATGACCATAATTAAGGAACTCATTACCACACAATCATGAAGGAGAAGTACCCGGCCCCATGCCGATGATGTTGAATTCCAAAAATTCAAAAATGTACAGGATGAGTTACCAATCACCCAGGAAGGTGTAATACTACAAGGCTTAAGAATCGTCATACCTGGAAGCCTAAGACACAGGTCATTGAGCTGGCCCATGAAGGACACCATGGTATTGTGGCCACCAAAAGAGCCTTAAGAGATCAAGTGTGGTTCCCACAGCTAGATGAGCGAGTTGAGAAGGAACTGAAGGCGTGCCACATTTGCAATTGTTTGTCTCCAAAGGTGACCCAGTGGCAATGTCTGACCTTCCTGCCCATGTCTGGGAGAGGGATGCATTTGAATTTGTGGGGCCTTTAGTAAAAAGACATCATCAGTCATAGATAAGTATTCACGTTTTCCTTTGGTGAAAGACCTATCTTCGACAAACCATGACAAAGTCATAGAACGGCTTGATGATATCTTTGCAATGTGGGACATCCCTGAAATCCTCAAATCTGATAATGGCCCACCCTTTACAGCAAAGAGTTGAAAGAATTTTTGGTCTGACTCAATGCCAAAAACAAAAAGAGTACACCTATATGGACCCAGGCCAATGGTGTAGTTGAACGATTCATGGGCACCAAACCAAGCCCTGTGCCAGGCCCTCCAGGCCTATCAATCATCCTCTCACTCCACAACTGGTGAGAGTCCAACCACCTTGCTATTTGGGAGAGCCAGCAGAACAAAACTATCCCAATGCACCTAAATCGACCAGCGAATGATGTCAAGGTTCGAGACACCAACACAACTCGAAAAAAAAATGAAAACGCATGCAGATCAGCATCGTCATGCCCGAGAGACAGCCTTTGACATAGGAGACCGCGTACTGGGTAGGCATAGATGAAAACGGAAACCTGACACTCCTTTTGCCACTGATCCTCTACAGGAAGTGGCATGCATGGAACATATGATAACAGCACATCGTCCTTACAATCCATCACTCAACACAGTTCATATTTTAGACATCTACAGCGACACTTGTCAAGTCCTGAGACCAAGAGTAAAGCAGCTCTGCCAGCAGGCCCGGTTCAAGCACCTGAGCCTATGTCACCGTTGTCCAATCAGCGTGGACCTCGATCATCTCAGATCATCAGGTACTATAGCTCGTGCACCTCGATACATAGTGTTGTGAACTCGCTAGGCACACTAAATGAACTATAACTCGGCCCAATACCATGCACAGTGTTCTCAGAAATAATGTAATATCAGATGGCATGAGTATTGTTATGAATGCTATGGTTTAACATGCTACAAGTGATGTAATATGAAATGGTATAAGCAGTGCTTGAGAAAGGTGCAAGTTTGATATAATAAAAAAATAACATGGACTGTTTGTGTACCTAATGTATGGGTGTTAAGAAAGGAATTTAGAAAGTTTCCCCTAAAACACGAGTGTAGTATGTGAGATTTTTTGATTATGTGTTGTTAATGATGTATTAGAAAATTACAGAAAATGAAGAGTGATCTATTGTTAAACTAGAGCACAGCATGTGAGCAACAACATTATGTGAAATAAGCAGAATTGTCTCAGGATGGTACATATGGACAGTGAATTAGCCATCCACCATTCATCATTGACAACAGACTATCCAACCACACAAATGCAGAGTAAGATTAAAATGGGATTTCCCAAATCACCCTGCGGAACACATGCTCTACATAAAAGTTAGAAATTGGGTTTCTGGTTGGCAGAGGTATGCACCCTGTCCAAGCAAGAACTAGAATCTGAGTCAGGTAAGTGTAGTACATACTAAACGTTTACCTGTGCTCAGCTTCTGGTAGCTTGGCACAGAGCAGTCAGGCTACAACTAAAGAGGCAATGAATAAAGATGTGTGCACACACACAGTAACACAGTGAAAACATTCAAAAAGTACTCCACACCAGTTTAGAAAAAAATGCCAATTTTTATCTGAGTAAAACAAGACGAAAATAACAAAAGTCCAACGTACAAAAGTCAAGATATGAATTTTGTAAGATTAAATCAAAATGCAGTGTTTAGAAAACAATAGCTCCAACTGGGGCTATCTGGTCACGCTTGTCCAGGGCAAATCCAAAAGTTCAGTCTGACAACGATGGATTGCAGGCCAGATACAGGAGTCACGCAGATCCACTGACAGTACTTGGATGCGTCAATACTCGGGGATGATGCGTTGAAATAAGGAGGTGCTGTGGCGCTGTCATAGGCGATGCGTCAGTTCCGAAGTCAGGCAACGTCATTGATGCGTCAATGTCAAGAGCACTGTGCGTCGGTTCCGAGACATTGATGTCGAACCGCTGGGCCGAAGGCGATGCATCGATAAGAAGCCACGCCATGCCAGGAACACGTCGGAGTTGGGGATGGGGTGCCTCAGACTTCGGCGATGCCTTGTATGGGGTTCATGCAGCATCGGTGATTTGGAGGCGCTGTGTCAGCACAGTCAGGGCTTCACTATAAGTCGAGGTCGTTGTGTCATGCCCTTGGCAAGTGGTATCCACAGCTTTGGTACAAGCAGCGGGAATGCTTCCATTTTGCAGGGAATGCGGTGGTTCCAAACGATGCTTTGGTGTTGATGCATGGATTTCTTGAGTTGCAGCACCAAACACTCACTTCCAAGGGCCCAGAACTGGATTTGGCACCCCTTTGCAGACCAGGACTCACAGCAGAGGAGCCCAGGTGCTGGCAGCAAGATTTGAAGTCTTTGAAATCCCTGAGACTTCAGCACCAGGAGGCAAGCCCAAACAAGCCCTTGGAGAACCTTTAGAGATACAGGATATGGAGAGTAAAGTCCAGTCCTCTCACTCCCAGGCAGCAGGCCAACACAGCAAAGCAAGCAGAAAAATGGCAGTCCCTCCTGGCAGCACAACGGCTCTTCTTCCTGGCAGAATGTCCCAGTCCAGAATTGTTCTGCGTACATGGAGGTCCAGTACTTATATCCATTTTAGCATTTGAAGGGCCTGGCTCCAGACATACTACAGGGGGGTATGCAACTCTTTGTGTGGGGACAGGCACAGCCTTATTCAGGTGCAAGTGTCAGCTCCTCCCTCTCACTCTAGCTCAGGAGGACTCATCAGCCTCGCAATGGGCCATCAGGATGTGCAGGGCACACTTCCGCTCCCTTTGTGTGTGACTGTCTAGAGAGAATGCACAAAACCCAGCTGTCACCCAACCCAGACATGTATTCCAGAGGCAGGCAGAGGCATAGATTGGTTAAAGTAAGAAAATGCCAACTTTCTAAAAGCGGCATTGCCAGAATTGCAATTTGATAACCAACTTCACTAAAAGATGTATTTTTAAATTGTGAGTGTAGAGACACCAAACTCTTTCTTCCTACATTTTCCCAATTGGAAGTTACACTTGTAAAGTGTTACAAGGAAGCTCCAATGCTAACCTATAGCAGAGATAGCCTTGCTGTAGTTAAAAAACAAATTTAGCAGCCTTTCACTACCGGGACATGTAAAACTCCAAAGTACATGTCCTACCTTTTAAATACACTGCACTCTGTCCATGGGGCTACCTAGGGTCTACCTTAGGGGTGACCTATTTATAATAAAAGGGAAGATTTGGGACTGGCAAGTAGGGGAACTTGCCAGGTCAAACTGGCAGTTTAAAAGAGCACACACAGGCTCTGCAACATATAGTGCACTGTACTAGGGACTTATCAGTAAATCAGATATGCCAATCATGGAGAAACCAAACGCCAATACATTTTAGACACAGAGCACATGCACTTTAGCACTGCCCAGCAGTAAATAAGTACACAGAGTCTTAAAGCCAGCATAAACAAAGTCAAAAAAAGAGGAGGAAGAAGGCATAATGTTTGGGGTAACCCTTCAAAAAGGCCAATTTTAAACAGTATATTAATAAATAATGGATTCTCTGAAGGAAAAGATTAAACCTATGCTACTGAATCCACAAAAATAGAATAACTAATTATTGGTTGTGCAAATGAATTTTCTCTAGTTTCATAGTAACATTCATTTCTATAACAATTCCCTAAATAGTTGTGTCCCAGACTCTTAAGAACATTCAAATATAGACTGCTGTGTCCCTACTGGGCATGTGTGAAAGTTGTTATATGTCAGATTACCCATGAGTTCTGAGCGGCAGTAGTCCCACATGCACAATGAATATTTCCTATCTTGCGCGGAAAGAACTAACACTGCTCAAAATGTTGGCAGTCAATGTAGTCAAGGAGGTTTGGACAAGCCAAACAATGGAAGAAGTATCCATATGTTTTCAAGCCTGTCATTTAAAAAAAATTATTATGAGTAGGGACTTGAAGTGCAGCTTATTGACTCCTGCCTGTCTTTTACATTCAGGAAAATGTTGCTGCAAAATCCTTGCAAGGTCAATGACATATAGATGAAGACACGGATGTCTCATACCAAGCACATACGAGCAGAAGCACTGGATAACCACGAGACAAAGGTCTCATCTGGGAAGGTCTGCCATCTGAAGGGCACTTGTTATTTGACTCAGATGGCAAGGAGAGAATGCATCTGATAAAGATATAAACCCCTGCACTTATGTTACTGCCCACACTTATGGGAAAATGTGACGGGTCTGTACTAAAAGGTATTTCAGAAGAGTATGCATGTCAAAATCCACCAAGGCACATCATATATTACTAGCATGTATCTGAATGCAGTAAAATCTCAGTGAAAGTGACTCCAGATGCACTTGTTTTGCTGCTGCTTCTAGCTCCCACACTATGGACAAGGACTTGACAAGAACTTGGTCTCCTTTCTCATTAACCATGTCTCAAGCACGTCGGCGCTTATTGGCGTAAGCCTTCATTTGCTTTAGTGAGAGGTGTCAGTGACACGAATCTCATAAGGGTCTATTGACCGGCTGGTGTTCCAAGAGCTCTCCCAAACAGCAAGGTTGCAGGACTTTCTACTGTCGTGGAATGAGGAGTGGAATGGTAGGCACGAAGTGTTGGGTGTAAGCAGACTTGAGGATGATGCCTTCCAGCAAAGCACGCTGAACTACCTTTTTCAAAGTACTCATAAATCGTTCAACAACGCCATTCGCCTGTGGCTAGAGAGGTGTACTTTTCTGATGTTTGATATTCAAATGATTGAGAAAGTCTTTGAACTCTCTGCTATTAAAGGGTGGACCGTTGTCAGATTTGAGAATGAAGGGAACACCCCATGTTGCGAAAATGCCATCTAGCCTCTTGATGACTATCATGTGTGGTAGATAATAGGTCTTCCACTAAAGGAAAAAGTGAGTACTCATCGACAATACCATGAGATGATGTCTATTATTGAGGGTTCCGAAGAAGTCAACCACAACCTTCTCTCAAGCTTGTTCAGGTAGATCAGACATGTTCGAAGGGTGCTGAGTCATTTTGGGAGTCCGGCAGTTGCACTGATGACAACCTTTAAGCTCCCTTTCAGCTCGTTCATCAAGATGTGGGAACCACAATTGATGCCACAATGTCCTTTGTGTGCCAGTTCAATAACTTGTTGCCTCAGGTTTTCAGGGATAACTATACTTGCCCCTCTTAGTATGACACCATCATGTGTAACAGAAAGTTGTTCCTAAACATTCTTCAACTTCATCATCTGTAAGAGGTTGAGTATGCATCCTCCATTATTGTGATTTCCTTGAACTTAAGCATGTCTTTGTCAGTATTAGCAGGTGTCAGAACCTGTTCAATTGAAAGAGCTGCAGGCACACTTGACTTTTCTATGAAATTGATGTAGGCCTCAGACGCTTTGGACATTGTACTATGATGCTGTAGCAGCACGCGTGAAAAGTAGTCTGCAGGGTTTTGATCATTTCCCGGTTTTTGCACAATAGTGTAATCATACACCTGCAGACACAACCCCCACCTCTTAATGCAAGGCAGCATCTTGGCTTTCGGATTCTTGAAGATGCTGAGCAATGCCTGATGATCTGTGACAAGGGAGAAATGTTTTCTGTACAGAAACACGTGGATGTGTTCACAAGTCCACACTACAGCTAAGCTTTCTTTTTCCGGTTTATAATAAGCATGTTTAGTCTGAGATAGATTCAACTAGCATAGGCCACAATGTGTCTCTGAACATTGGGCTGTCCATTGTGTTGGGCAAGGATTGCTCCCAGCCCCACTGGGCCTGCATCCACCACAATCTCTGTATAACGGAACACCTAGCTTTGCTAGTTTTCCAGTGGCAAAATCACTAATGTATACGGAGCAGTAGCTGGCCATGCCTAAGAAGGATCGCAGCATGTTCACAACTTCTGGAGGGCAAATAGACGACAATGCCAGTACCTTTTCAGGGTCAGGAGTCATCCCTTTTACATAGAAAATATGCCCATAGAATTTAAGTCTGTTTTTGTGAAATTCACACTTCTCTGCATTAAGGGGCCGATTCCGATCTCGGCCGGTAGGGCTCCGAATCGGATTCGGATTTACCGGATCCGATTCGGAGCCCTGTTTCCCGACCGAATCGTACGCGGGTCCGGCCGAGCGAGTACGATGCAGGCACCTGCGAAATCTCCGACCGACTCGAACGCGGCTTCAACACGCTCCGACCGACTCGCATGGACACGACTCGCACCGCGCTATGGAGACGTTTCCCGGCCGGGTAAGTACAATGCGCGCTGCGAGCAGTCCGATCGACTCGCGCCGTCCGGCTCGAAAAAGCTGTCGGAGCCGGACTTTGGGGGTCCGCGTCGGACCCCCCTGTACACGTAGGCGCGTGAGTCGCACACAGGGGGGACCCATGGGTCCCCCCTACCTGTGCATGTACGCCGCGATGCGCATCGACGCGTACCTGCTGTAGGGGGCGCCCTTGTCCGCCTCGCACCCATTGAGTCAATGGGAGCCCGCGTACGCGTTGTACGACCGGCTCCCATTGACTTCAATGGGAGTCCGACCGACTCGAGTCCGATGGCATGCGTGCGCATCGTACTCGTTCGGTCGGACTGCCAGAGTCCGATTCGGTCGGAAATCTCTCCGGGTCCGGCTCGGTCGGAGAGATTTCCGGCCCGAATCGGAATCGGCCCCTTAGTGTGAGACCTGCATCAGCAACCAGGGCATACTTGTGTGAATGCTTTTTCATTTTCCTTTCATCTAGTCCCAAACACCAGTATATCATCACTGTAGTTGAAAGCATGTGAGACAGGCTGAATTATTCGTCAAATTACATCTTAAACGATTTCTGCAGCTGACAACACACCAAAATGGAGTCTTTTATATCTGAACAAACCAACATGTGTTGAAAAAGTAGTAATGTACCTACAGTTTTCTTCCAGTTCAAGTTGATGGTAACCTTTGTTCAGATCAAGGCGGGAGAAAACAGCACCATTAAGCTGTGTAATCATGTCCGCAATATGTGGGCCTGGATGTCTTTCTCTTTTGATTGCTTTGTTGGCCTGTCACATATCAACACAAATGCGCACTGAACCTCCACTGTGTTTTTTTGGTACTACCACAATGGGTGAAACCCACGGTGTCAGAACAGTAGAGAGCTCGATGATGTCATGCTTTAACACTGTTTCTAGTTCTTTCTCAACAGCTTCCTGTAAGTCAAAAGTAATTCGGCAATGTCGCTGTGCAACTGGGAGAAAATCTTCATTAATGTGAAGTTGTGGTGTGTAGACAGAATATCGAGTTGGAAATGTCGAACTACAGAAATATCGAGTCCTAAATATCGTGAGTCAGAAATATCGAATGCAAGAATATCGTGGTCAAGAATATCAATTTTAAGTTAATAAATATCTTTTTTTTAAATATAGAAGTCATTACTATAGTTTGCAAAAATATATTTGTTTAAAATATCGATTTTTGAATCAGTGTTATGTATTTTGGTATATATTTTAAATGTATGTGATGTATTTTTTGTATAAGAATTATTTATGTTTTTTAATAAATGTGTTACATTTTCAGTAGTTATCAATTTTATTTTAATACAATTTTGCATTTTTAGTTCCGTAGCGGGTTGTGAGTTTATAGATGAATAGGGTGGGAAGTAATTTAATTATAATAAATTAATGATTAATTTTTATTTATTAATATTTATTTAATTGAGATTTTATAGTGTTAATTGTGGGAAGTAATGTATTATTAATTGATTATTAATTGGCTGTTGATTAATATTAATTAATTAATTGCTAATTAATTATGGTAATTTGTAAATTTTTAGGTGCGGGTGTGGGGTTTATAGGGGTAAAGGGTGGCAAGTAATTTATTTTTGATTAATTAATAATTAGTTGTTAATTGATATTAATTAATTTATTGAAAATTAATTATGGAAATTGTGTAAAATTTTAGCGTCGGGTTGTGGTGTTTATAGGGTAAAGGGTGGGAAGTAATTTATCTTTAATTAATTAATAATTAGTTGTTAATTATTAATTGTAAATTAATTATGGAAATTGTGTAATTAATTTTAGGTGAGGGTTGTGGGGTTTATAGGGATAAAGGGCGGAAGTAATTTATGTTTAATTAATTAATAATTTGTTCTTAATTAATGTCAATTAATTAATTGAAAATTAAATATGGAAATTGTGTAATTAGTTTTAGGTGTGGGTTGTGGGGTTTATAGGGGTAAAGGGTGGGAAGTAATTAATGTTTAATTAATCATTAGTTGATCATTAATATTAATTAATTGATATTTAATTAGGGTAATTGTTTATATTTTTTGTGTGTGGGTTTTACTTTTATTGGGGTAAAGGGTGGGGAGTAAATTAATTTTACTTACTTTATAATTAGTTGTTAAATACTATTAGTTTTTTTAATTGAAAAGAAGTTTTAATTGTGTAATTATTTTTTTACAGTTTAATTTTAGCAGTATTTGGTGGGGTTATAGGAGTAAAGTGTGGGAAGTTTATTAATTTTTATGAGTTTTAATTTGTTTTTTTAATTAATAATATTTCTTTAATTGGTAATTAATTATATTAATTATGTAAGTACTTTTTAAAACTTTAGATGTGGGTTGTGAATTGTGTGGTGTTATAGGGGATAGGAAATTGAAAAAGTACATTTATGTAATAATTAATGTTTTTGTTTCTAAATAATTTCTAATTAAAAATATTTGTTTGAAAATTATTTTTTATTTTATTTAATATAATATTTGTAGGCATTTGTCCTATGCATTTAACATTATAATATTTTTTTAATTTGTAATATTAAATAATTTTTAACATATTTATATATTTTTTATTTATTTTGTTTTTTAAATATTTTTGTTGTTAATATTTTGTTTGTTTTTAATTTTGAACCCTCCACTATCTAACAGTTTCCCTACTGTTGCACTGACTGGAGTGGGAATAGTAAATTTTATCCCTCCGCTATCCAACACTTTACCTACTGTTGCACTCACTGGAGTGGGAATAGTAATTTTTACCCCTCCGCTATCCAACACTTTCCCTATTGTTGCACTCACTGGAGTGGGAATAGTAATTTTTACCCCTCCGCTATCCAGCACTTTCCCTACTGTTGTACTGACTGTAGTGGCAAATTTAAGTTTAAAGATTTTTAAATAGTTTAATGTTTCAATTTATATTAGAATATTTTTTATTTAGATTTTATGTTATTGATATATATATATATATATATATATATATATATATATATATATATAATACATATATTTGAAATGCAAGGAATTCTGGGGAATCCAGAAAAGAACCAGCGGCACACCGGAGGACGGCACAATAGACTTTATTGTGCACACAAACAACGCGTTTCGGCGAAGCCTTTCTCAAGTCGATGACCTGTGCTCCATTTCCCTTAGAAATACAGTTCAGCGTTCATAAACAGTGAGAACATACTGTCGGGTCATGAATAGTGGTAATACAATTTGATGAAAGTAAATCAACATCTTAGAATATTGTATTCCAAATACGTACAGAAACATTGCAGCAATACATATAAATGCATCCAATCCATCTAGGTGCAATTATGTCATGATTAAAGTCATCAGTCATCAACAGTGAAAAGATACTGCACGATTGACATGAGCTCAATAGATTTAAAACAATTCATAACAAGCCATAATAAGCATCGAATAACCGCTGTTAAATCTGCAGTGCGGACATTTCATCCTAGGAATAATTCCTTATGTCAGTTACTGCTCTTGTCAAAAGGTATAAGCCTAACTTAAACGTGCTGTACTTGAAATAATGGATGTCCTGGTCTCTAGGACCATCGGCACACACTAATAAATTAATAGTCTGTGCGGCTAATCATGGGTAATGTACCCCCGCAATGTGTACGTCACCCTGCAAAAAGGAAATCTCCAGAGATCTAGATGTGACAAGGGTATTCTCATTCTCGATCAGCATTTAATGATACAAGAGAAGATGTGTGCAACTGATCACGGGTAATGTACCCCCACAATATTCAGGTTACCCTGCCAAGATAGATCTCTGGTGATCTCCATACAACAGGGATGTTCTCGTTCATACCTAGACCCAATGTATGTAATGGAGACAGGATTATGTGTGTGTGCTCTCCCACCGGAGACAAAGTGGTGTATGCACAAGATAGTGAAAAAAGGGACCTCTAGACCTCCAGGGAGACCAATCGTATCCTTCAACGGAGGACTTGTAGAAGACACGTCGATCTTTTTGGATCTATTTTTATCCCCCTTTGTAACCAACTTGAGGTCGTACTGCAGGGACAGTACAGACTTCCTACGATGTATACATGATGTCAGATGGGAGGAAGGTTATCTTATGATAGCATTGTATGTATGTTCTTTATATACATGTATCGACCAAAGACAGGGTGTGGAAGCCTGCATGTACTATTTCCGTGGCAGACACATATCCTTATGGGAACGCACCAATATGCTTAAACAAATGATGTTATACTGTCTCAATCAAAATATCTTTATTTTTGATAAGACACTATACAGACAAAAGTCTGGGCCCGCAATGGGCATCTGTTTCGCCCCCAGCCTGGCTAATCTCTTTTTTAGGCTGGTGGGAGGAACAAATAGTGTGGGTGGACGAAAATGAGAAGTACACAGAACACATCCCAATCTGGATCAGGTATATTGATGACCTGTTCCGGATTTGGTGTGGCTCAAAAGCCTTGGCTCAAGAATTCCTTAGCAAATTGGGCAATAATGAGCTGAATCTAAGCTTCACACATAAAAGTAGTGACAGTTATTGTGAGTTCCTGGATATAGCCATCAACATTGAAAATAATCATATGGTCACTGGTCTTTTTAGGAAGGACACAGCTGGCAATACCCTCCTGCATGCCCACAGTAACCACCCCACTCATTAACAGCATCCCTTATGGGCATCTCTTAAGGGCCCGCCGAAATTGTAGCTCAGAAGTGGGGTTTAACAAAGAGCAAAAGATCATGGAAGAGAGGTTTGCTCAGCATAGCTACAGCAAGAAAGTAGTGTCTGAAGCTATAAAGAAAGTTGGCGGCTCCACTCAGAATGATGTACTATTTCGCACTAAAAAAGACAAGAAGGACAAGGTCATCATTCCTAGAATGATTACAACTTACAACACCAGGTCCAATGTCATCAAAAGAATCATGAAACGTCACTGGGGTCTGCTGGAGACTGATCCCGTGATAGGGAAACACGTTGGTAGTTCACCTCAAGTCACTTACAGAAAATCGAAGTCCCTAAGAGACCGTTTGGTCCATAGCTATCAAGAGGAACCACGAAGCAGTACATGGCTCAGCTCACCGAAAGGCTTCATTAAGTGCAGTACTTGCAAGCTTGTAGAAATAGTAAAAGCAGAGATAAGTACAACACACATGGCACTAGAACTAAACAGATAACGAAGCTCATAACGTGCACTAGTGATTACGTGATCTAGGCATTAGAGTGTCCATGTGGCCTCAGGTATATTGGGAGCACAAAGTTGCAACTTAAGGCCAGAATTTTACAACACATGAGAACTGTGACCAATCTAGATTTTAACTATCCTGTGGCAAGACATTTCTAGGAAAAACATCAGAGCAATAGCAGATTGATTCAATTCTTTGGAATTTATAGAATCCTGCCACATCCAAGGGGCGGGGACAGGGAAAAGCAATTGCGTATCATGGAATCCAGATACATCATTGAGCTCAATACTAAAATTCCCCATGGGCTCAATAGCGGGGAAGAATTAGCCACACAAGGTTCCTTTTAGGAAGGGTAAATTTCCCGTCCTATTCGCACCTTCCTTTCTGATGAAGTATGTAGTACACTTACAGCGATGGCTGTTTTTAATTGCACTTTCACTTTACTAGGAGTTTGGAAGAAACATTGCATATTCTGTTCTGAATTATCTAATCTGATCAGACACTAACGTAGATTGGCACTTTGTAGATGTCAGTTAGTCAGATTGACAACTTGATTCTGTCCTTCCACTTTGCGTCCGAAATGGATTTTTAATTTCTGGCAACTAGGGGGTGTATAACGAATTGAAAACTCCCCTTCACAAACTCCCCCCCCCACCCTTTTTTCACTATCTTGTACATACACCACTTTGTCTCCGGTGGGAGAGCACACACACATAATCCTGTCTCCATTACATACATTGGGTCTAGGTATGAACGAGAACATCCCTGTTGTATAGAGATCACCAGAGATCTATCTTGGCAGGGCAACCTGAATATTGTGGGGGTACATTACCCGTGATCAGTTGCACACATCTTCTCTTGTATCATTAAATGCTGATCGAGAATGAGAATACCCTTGTCACATCTAGATCTCTGGAGATTTCCTTTTTGCAGGGTGACGTACACATTGAGGGGGTACATTACCCATGATTAGCCGCACAGACTATTAATTTATTAGTGTGGGCCGATGGTACTAGGGACCAGGACATCCATTATTTCAAGTACAGCACGTTGAAGTTAGGCTTATACCTTTTGATGAGCGCAGTAACTGACATAAGGAATTATTCCTAGGATGGAATGTCCGCACTGCAGATTTAACAGCAGTTATTCGATGCTTATTATGACTTGTTATGAATTGTTTTAAATCTATTGAGTGCGTGTCAATCATGAAGTATCTCTTCACTGTTGATGATTGATGACTTTAATCATGACATAATTGCACCTAGATGGATTGGATGCATTTATATGTATTGCTGCAATGTTTCTGTACGTATTTGGAATACAATATTCTAAGATGTTGATTTACTTTAATCAAATTGTATTACCACTATTCATGACGCGACAGTATGTTCTCACTGTTTATGAACGCTGAACTGTATTTCTAAGGGAAATGGAGCACAGGTCATCGACTTGAGAAAGGCTTCGCCGAAATGCGTAGTTTGTGTGCACAATAAAGCCTATTGTGCCGTCCTCCGGTGTGCCGCTGGTTCTTTTCTGGATTCCCCAGAATTCCTTGCATTTCAAATTTATGACGGCTGCTGCCGCCGTGGCAGGCACCAGCATCGTAAGGAAGCGGATCGGCTGAGTGCAGCAACTGTCGGGAATATATATATATATATATATATATATATATATATATATTTGTAAATTTTTATATAATTTTAAAATTATAAAATAAATTAAAATTAATAGTTTAATAATTGCTTTAAAGTAAATATATATATATTATGTATGTGTGTTTAACTTTTTTAATTAAGTTCATTTGTTATATTTGTTAAAATGTATATTAAATCTACTTTATTTTTAAAAATTATTATTTAATATATTTAATATTTATCATTATATATATATATATATATATATATATATATATATATATATATATATATATATATATATATATTTATATTTATATATATATTACCTACTGGCGGTTGCCAGTAGGTAGTTATAGTTACAACCTAGTTTCCATAGGAAAAGCATTTTTTGATTTGCTAATAACTTTGGCGTCGTTTGACGAATCTTTATGAAATTTTGCATAAAGTTGCACTTTTTAGGTTAGCTCCTATCTTGAAAGTTTGGGGGTGATTTGTCAAGCGGGGGCTGGGAAAAAAGGGGGGTCCCAAAACGTGTTTTCTGCATGTTAATTTCCATAGGAAATTTTGCGACGAGCTACAGCCCGAACTGCTGAACGGAATTACTTCAAATTTGGCATAAAGGTAGAGCTTGGCTCAGAAAGCGACCTTTTTTTAAATGGGGTAAATCCGTTCAGTAGTTTTGGAGAAATACAAAAAATAAGAGTCAAAAAATCAATTTCCCAAAGGAAACTTTGTGCAAGGCTACAGCCGAAACTACTGAACGGAATTACCCCAAATTTGGCAAAAAGGTAGTGCTTGGCTCAGAAAGCGACCTTTTTTAAAATGGTGTAAATCCGTTCAGTGGTTGCTGAGAAATAAGAAGAATAAAAGTTTCGATATCTGGGCGGAGCCTAAGTCCCGTGCACGAGCTTCACTGTTATTGGCTGCGAACACTCCAAACCAGGAAGTGTTGGCAGCCATCTTGTGGCTTGGTAGAAGCGAGTCACTAGAAAACAGAGAAACAAAGGTATAAAACAAGAGAAGGGGCAGGGTAGAAACACCGTGACCCCCTAGGCCGGCTCAGCGTGTTGTATTCCTCTTAGGGTGTCCGTATATAGGTTTTCCTGTATCATGTCCTTATATAGGCACAATTCGCCCTGCCCTTATATAGGCATAAAATCCCAGTCCTTATTTAGGCATTAAACCGTGCACTGCAAATACAGGCATGGTCTCCGACATCCGTCCACCCTAACGTCACAACGAGTTCTTGAAGAACAGACCCTTAGGCTTCGGGAGTTTCCCTAGCACAGGACTATTGATTTCTTCAAGGACTCATCTATTATGCATGAACCGTTATACCTTAGGGGTTCATTCATGACGTCTTCCGCTGTCCGATTCACGTCAATGCTAACATTGTGAGGTACCTCTCAGGTATAAATATACCTTCCCTAGCCCTTGTAAACTAGAGGAGACCTCGACTTCAGAGGAGCCCATATCCCGGCCTGACGCACTGAGAAGACGCTGTCATCCCTGCACGCAGAGAGTCCAGCTTCCAGTGATCTAACTTCCTTGCGGGGTGTTGGAGTTCGAGTCTGGCAAGAGATTCCTACCTCTCTCATTCTTAAGGTATGGAGCTGACTAGAACCTAGAGGGACTCTTGGCATACTAGGCATACTAGGCATAACACACTCTTAGTATACCATAGTAAGGAATACTTCACCTACTTCATACCTCTCCCTACACCTAGGGTTAGGTACATTGGGGTAGAACTAGTTTAGAAACGCATCGTATGAGTACTCGCATTTTTAGTCTGTGTTATTTATGTAAATGAATATCTGCTAAAGATAATGCTAACGCAGTGTTATTTATTTCTACTGCTTACGCTGTACATTATTTATCTTGCATACTGTCTTGTGATCGTAACTACACACTTTACTTACACGAGAAACAAGACTGTTCAATAAATCTTTTATTGAAACGCCTGTCTATTCTTTCTGTGTAACTTTGAGGAAAACTAAGTATGCACGATTGAGCTGAGTGAAATAGTTATCTATTGTTTCCACGACTCTGGGGCATGTTCTGATTCTAAAAGGGAAACAAAGTTGTCATGTTTTGCGGCTGCCAGAAACTACTCCCTTCTTGTTATCCAAGGAGTTTCTAGTGGCCTCTGAGCTAGCTGGCACAAGTAATTAAGTTTAATATACTCGATAGGGACATACCGACCTTAGTCCTATGTCAAGCCTATAGGGTATATTATTCCAATGCACAGAGCCTATTAGGGAAATAGGAGCTACACTACATGGCGCCCAACGTTTGGTAAGGCGGTAATTTAACGTTAGATACTGAGTAACTCAGCCGTGCTTTTTTCTCTCAGAGACCCTTACCCATATACTCCAAAAGACGTCTGGAGTTGGCAGGGTTAAGTATCCACCATGGCTACATAGGGAAACACCCTATATATTAGCTGTCTGATTTGCTCAACGTTGAAGGATACAGTGTTCCAAAATACTGTGCACCTTATCTTTGTTTCCTTGAAACTTGTTCTACATTTTTCAAAAAACAAATGTCCACACGCGGGGACAATGACACCGAGAACGGTGGAGCTGCGGCTGATCCAGCCCAAGCAGCAGTTTTTAACATTACAGGTTTAAATGAAACCGAGGAGGGTGTTATAGACATCCATCCAAACTTAAGAAGAGCCATCACTCTAAAACTCATAAACACGGCCTACCACCAAGAGGCGGTTGAGCAGTTTTCGTGATAGAGGCACACGAATCCTTTCAGACAGAGGTATTCTATTCATGGGTAATATTTCCTGAATCAAATTCAGTAACACACATGTTTCACTTATACAAAGAAGATGATCCACCAGAGGAATATATTCCTTTCGAGGATATTGAAATTCCACTAACATACCAGGAGCATCAGCTCTGGTTTAAAGGCGCCCTAAAACATCACAAAAACATTACCAGGCTCGGTCCACTAGGTAGACCAGGAGCAACATGGCCGATTCTAGCCGGCTACACACCTCATCCTGACATTGAAGAAATGTCAGACGAGGAACTACTTGTTCAACTACAAGAATTAATAAAAATCTACAGACAATTGGTCCAATATGTCATGAGGACTTTCACAGTCCAACCACCATTGACACTTCCAAATCACACTCCTCAACAGGGGAATACACTAAAAATTACACCACAGACTCTATACGCAGTCATGGTTAAAATGCCCACAAAACGTGAGCAAATTCCATTCTGGATAGCTCAAAAAATTACTCAAATCGAAGCAGTATTTCCAAATACTAGCCCGTGTGAGAAACACAGAATACTAACAATCAGTTTACCAATGGGGATCACACCACAACTGGAAGACTGCACCACTTGGGGCTCAGTCTTTGCTGCCATCTATACTAAAACACATGGTATTCCATCAATTGCGGTAATTCCAGATGTCCTGAAACAAATTCAAAATGAATACGGGGCAGAGCCTGCTCTAAATTTAGGTATGAAATTACTGAAAAATTTCGACCAGGTCTCAACAATAATATTATCTAATATTAAAGGGGAGGCAGCAGCAGTGGCGATCCGCCAAAAATTAAGGGAATTCGATGTTACAGAACATCAGACGGAACTACCCAGAATTATAGAACAATCCTATGCAGAATTAGGCAGAGATAGTTTGGGTGGAAGACCAGTGAAGCCAAAACTATCTGAAAGTCCTGAGAAGGACTCTATTAAACAAACTCCTACATCTTCTAAAAAGAAGTGGGATACTAATAAACAAAATTAAAACGAAAAACGTTCTCAATCCCGAGGTAGGTCTCCTCAAAAGGAGCCCTCTGAAAGGAGGTATAACCTCAGGAATAGGGATAGTTTGAGAAAACCTGACAGGTATCAAGATACTGATACATGTTCCTCTCGTCCCTTTCAGATCTCATCACAGACTTCGGAAAGAAGAGGACGATCAGAACATAGAGAAGAACGCGTGAAATCCAAAGAAGAAAAACACGCTCCAAAAAATAAAACAAAACCTCAATTCTCCAAAAGAAAGTAGCAGGTCTGAAGATCAGACATGCCGAGAATACTGAGAACACAACTCAAGAACGGAGAATGGGCTCAGACAATGCTGGACAGTGCAGCAGAAGTCACAATAGCTCACCAGAACCTGAAGGGACTTCTGGAGATAGTGGACTTGAATGAGTACATTACAGTTGAGACTGTGGACACCAGGGTTAGTACTCCACAAAAGTTATATGAAATAACACTCCGGATGGAGGGAGACATACCTAGACAGGTGAAAGCACTTTTTGGGAAAGACTATCAAGGGGCTATGACATACTTCTAGCAGAAAAAGACTGGCCACCACAATTTGTCAGGGAGTGCCCACACGGCGAGGACATTATTATGCCCGCCTTCTCCAACCATATTCCAATTCATATAAAATATACATATGCCAGGAAATGGGCAGTAGCCCAGGCCCCAGCACTATATAAAAATCATGTAGGATGGGATGAGGACTCACCTCACCATAAAATACATCTGAAACATGAACCAACTGCACAAAGGCAGTATCCAATAAAGCAAGAAGCTAAAAAACAGGTCAGGGAGATCTTAGATCAACTTGAATACCAAGGGGTGATTGAAACATGCACCTCCTCAATGAACAATCCTTTGTTTCCTGTCTCCAAACCAGACAATACATATCGTCTAGTTTTGGATTACAGACACTTAGGGGCCCATTACGATGGCGGGCGGAAGCACAACCGCCGTGCTGGCGGATGCAAAAACCACCAGTTACCGCCGGCACGCAGCAGTCCACACGCCCGCCCAATTATGATGCGAAAAGCAGGCCAAACACCACCGGCAAGCCAGCAACACCGTCCGCCATCAAAGTGCGCCCGCACACGTAGCGGCGCAGCACAACTGACACACACCGTCCGACGAAACACGTCCCGCCCGGCGCATAAATTACGATGCCGCAAACAAACGGCTCCCACGGCCAAGAGATACCGTATGACAAACCGAAGCGGTAACACGGACGCCGAGCACGGACAACGAAGAAGCGGCACCCCGGGCATGAATCCAGCACTGCAGGCCCTTCCCATGCTTCTGCTGATGCACCACCAAGGACGCAACGTACCGCGGAGACGCAGGTAGGCACACACACAACAAGTGCACGCAAACAGCGCACACAGTGCAAGGGCGGAAAAAGCGGACAACCCCCACCAGCGCGTGCACACTACACATCCACCATTGCATCCACATATGACACACAGGCCAAATCCTAACATCGCAGAACACATGTGTACACACCACCTGGGACTAGGAACCAACCACCCCGTCACGGCCCCAAAGCGCCGATGACGCCGCCACACATGCGCACAACGCAGAGGCCAACCGCAGCGCCATGCATGCGTCGCACACAGACACAGGGACACAACCAAGCAGCACACACATCAGCCCCACCCCGAACGCACATGACACGTGACAGGCCGGCCACAGACATGTCCCCAACGCCCAATTCACGGACAACACCCAACGCCACACAACCGACGCACACATGTCAGTGAAGTCACGCAACAGCAGGACACACCCCAGTGTAACAAACATGGCGAAGCACACAGCGGCGGCAACACCAACTAGGAGAAGCAGGGCCCCTTCGGGAAGAGGAACGCCAGTACCACACTGAAAAACCCATACCACCCTGCACATATGAACAAGACACATGAAACGGAACACCAAAGAGCCCGGGGACCGACAACAGGTGGCCCAAGAATTACATCCACACACAAGGCCCAACGCAGAGCGGAAAGGCAGCCTGCCGCCCACACAAGGGAGAGCAGACAGCACTGAATGACCTTCCATTCCAACACCGAAACCACAGCCCTACGACAGAAGCCGGTGAATACAGCCATTGTCCAAGAATAGACCAACACAGGCATGCCGAGGAGACCGACCACAGGGCAGATAGCGCATATCACAGAAGCACACAACGGACGGGGAAGAAAGAAGAAAACACTCCCCCATGTCGGCCACATGCAAGTTAATTGGAAGGAGTCACACAGCACTGACCTTGAACTGTCTGAGAAGCATGTGGGAAGAGTGCCCGTGTCCTCCAAACAAGCCAACAGAACACAAGTCCTGTCTCCCCACGACTACACAGAGCTCACAGCAACCCCGGAGCGTGCACATTGCAGACTGCACACACAGCCGGAGCACGCCACCTCTACGAACCGCTGCGAAATGGCAACCGCAACACACCTACCCAACTACGCCGAACAGCTCAAGCTGTACCAAACCAACACGATACATACATTGGGATGCGATCTCCTGTCCCTGCTGAACGTAAGTTACCGACTGACTTACCGCATCACATTGTTCAGCTGCGTCATGCCCGTCTTCTACTGTCGGAGGTGTCCCTACCAGCATCCCGTCGAGATATGCCTCTCCAACCCGGCATGTCTGAAGGCGGACCTGCTACCACTACTCCTCCCTCTGGACGCACACGACAGGGCCTGCTCTGCCTATGGGGGCATGGCGTATGTGGCCAACATCGCACGCGCACTGAAATGGAACCACTGTGCCTCCACACGACGGATCATCGAGAACAGCTACATCGAATGTCACCCAGCATGCCCCATCATGGTCCTCCAAGGGACAACCTACGAACAACACCTTGACAGCCACCATCCGCTTCATTGGCTGGCAAACATGTACACCACCAATGACATGGAAGCCCTGCTGGACGGCATCGCATACCTGACAACCTGTAAATACGTCGGACCACAACGCAGGTTCCCCGAGTGACCTATGAAGTCCAACCCCGCACCCATGCTCAGCTTCCGCATGGACTGGCCAGTCACCACCACAACAGCCATACCAAACGACCGGCAACTGTAACCACACCATCAACGACATCGCCATGACATCGGATATGACCGGGACATGCACACTGTTCCCCATCACATCCAGGAACACCGCATGCATCGTGGGAGGCAGTGGCATGGGCTCTGTGCATCGCACCCACATGGACGGAACTGCACGAACAACCAGGACACGACATGGATCCAGCGCACATGGACACACACACCGCTCAGTGGACATGAATAGGTCGCCTGGAGTCTGTGGGTGCTGCACCCCTCCCACCCCCGCCCCGGGAATCCCATACCAGGACCTTTGCATGGACGACAAGTGCATACAACAACAACACGACCCCAGTGACTGTGACATGTCCAGTAACCACCACAGTGCAACAACAAGTGGCACGCCGCTGCATGCACGCAAGCACATGCCCTGATGTCATCTCACATGCACGCATGCATGAGGAACAACCGCAGCAAACCTGTCACATGGAACTGAGATGGACTGTGCCCATGATGCCGAGCGGTCTGGTAGGCTACATGTATACCGTCTGTGTCAAAGTCCGCAGCTCCGCAGCTATACGTAAATGTACATTAGCACAGCCTTGGCCAAGCAGATGTAACCCCACACCCATCCCATTTGTAATCATGCTCAGTATATCCTCAACATGTATTCCGCTGCCAGTAGTGTCCACTATACTGCATCACAGAGGACAGAAGACTCAATATAATGTTTGAAACCAGAACTGTCTCCGCTGACTCATTTCACAAGTACGAATGAGAGAGGATGAGAGTATGTGAAGTACACGGCAGTCGTGACATGACCATGTAGTCCACTGGTATTGGATGTCAACGCAAATGAGTAGCACTACTGTGGAAGACACACATGTGTCGTGTGAAGTCGTATGGACGCAGTGCTCAGGTGGGTGGGTGCGACGGGTAGATGCGCACATGACAAGTTGGAGCACGCCGTGTTGGGAGGGGTCATGAACAGTACACCACCGCTTCCCTGGGCATTGTGAGAGGACACCTGTCGGGGGGGGGAGTGAACACGTGTGTGCACAGCAGCCGGGCACACGTACAAGGCGGTACCAGGCGCACCTCAGCCCACCCTCTGTAGACAAGCTGGATCCTGTTGTGCGCCCGCCATGCCCCTTGACAAGGCACACACAGCCCCAGTCGACCAGGTGTAACCCCAACATAGTCAATCCGCACAGGCGATACAGGGCACGGGATGGCAGTGGAGCATGGTGTGTGAGAGGTCTCCTCGCGCTCCTCCTGGTCATATCACGCAGGCAATAGAACCTCAACGTCTAGCATGGCACAAGTCACATGGAAGTGTAGGGGGACGCACCACAGCACGAGCAGCACTGACGTCACGGGAGGTGGCTCGCACCATCCCATCCATTGCCCATCATACCAACCACGACACATGCCATTGCGACTAAGTGCAAGCGCGTGCGCCACCACCCCCGAGCCCTCCCCAGAGAGGCCAAAGAGTGAATGTGTGGGCCAACAGCCACAGACGGACGCGGCCTGGCCACAAGGGCAGCCACAGCCACTGGGTGTCGCAGGTGGCGGATCCGGAAGGCGAAGACTGTGATGCATAGTCCATGCAGGCTGGGTCTCCATTTGGGGCACCACGCAGGTGGACGGCGTCCCGCCACACATCATACCCTGAGACAGCCCACTCGTGCAACTGGACCCACACATTCACTCCTTGCCCTCTCTGGTGCGAGCTTGGGGCTGCCTGTGCAAGCGCTAGCCTCGCAGGTGAGCATGCATATTGGGGGGCGAGGGAGGACATGAGGGCTGGGGCGAAGATGACTGTATCACTGTCAGTTAGTACAAGGGATGACCCAGATGTGGAAAGGAAGAGACGTGTCCCGTGTGTACTGCAACTAGTCGCCAATCCAACTACCCCCATGTCCAGAATGTAAGCCCGCACCTAGGCCCGCCCATCCGCCACATCGAACATACCACCAGCACGACAACCTTCCCATTCGAAACACTGACTGGGGGTGGCGACCAGTGAACAATCATGTGTAGCCTACCCACGCGTACATGTGGGCCCTCCATGATCCATGTCACCTGCGGCAAAGACATGACATGCGCAATGAGGGAAGTGAGGAGAGCTGTCCGCCCCACGCGCAGAAGGTGCATCAGCTCCACAGACCCAGCAGCGAGTCCAGCAGGGGTCACATGTGCAGGGGCAGCTGTGCCTGGTGTGAAGGCACATGCATATAGACAGCACATCGACCAATGTGTAGTCTGCCCACATCCACAGTCCATCATCATGCGGACATAGGAATTGAACACAGGGCAACACATCTTAGTTGGTGCACCCACCGTGACCAACAATGCGCAATCATCGACGTACCCGCCCTGTGCATGGCCCCCCACCCAACGGAGGCACATCCAGTGCCACCATCCCACACACACAAGCCTTCCACGGAACATGCTGTGTCCAATGGTCAGTACAGAGTCAGCGCCCATCTGGTGGATCCTGAACAGGAGACACATGCACACACATGCCAGCTCCCACTATGTACGTCTGCCACCTGGCACGTGCAATGTAACCTCTCACCTGTGACTGCAAGCACACAGCCGTCTTGGCATGGGGCTGTCAATGTGGACACCAGTCAATGTTTCGGGAGCTGTGATCCGTACAGTGCTGTACATAGGGTGCAGTGCTGACACCTACTACTGTCTCATATCCCCTCGTGCCACAGGTCCCACTTGTATTGGCCGCTCAGCCCGTGCCCACATCGTCGTCGTCGTGTGCCATACTCATCCAGCCTCGGAAGCAGTTCCATGCTCAGCAGACACTCATGTTGCCGTGGCGTTGCCGCTTGACGAATATGCAGTCAGTCCCCATCAGCACGCCCCGCAAGTCATTGGGGCCTAGATCCCCATGTGCATGCACATGGCAGTGGTATGTCTCACTTGCCATTGCCATTGTTGGGAGACCTGTGTAAGTGTATTGTGGCCGTGCCGTCCCAGCTTGACAGCTGGGCTGTGGCTCATGTGCTTGCTCAGTCATGTCAGTGATGTGTATGCGAAATTGCTATGTGCCGTGTTGCTTTGACATGTGTCCTCTGCCATTTAACCCAGGCGGAGACCGAACATTGACCGCCCATACCAATTGCTGGCGGACATGGACGATACAGAGGTAATCAGGAAGTTTCGGCTGGACAGGCCAACTCTGCATCGACTGTGTGCCATGTTAGAGCCCCATCTCCGTCCCCGCAGGGTGTATCCGACTGCTGTCACCCCCACGGCTAAGGTGATGGCCGCCATGCATTTCTTCGCCACTGGGTCATTCCAGCACACAGTGGGCATTGGAGGAGGGATGTCCCAGCCCATGTTCAGCAAGGTGCTGAGGGATGTACTGGCAGCCATGATGCTGTACCGGAACAGGTACATCCGCTTCCCCAGGGCTCGTGAATTGGCGGCAGTGAAGGGTGCATTCTATGCCCTTGGCAGAATCCCACACGTCGTGGGAGCCATTGACTGCACTCATGTTGGCCTTGTTCCACCACAGGCCACTGAGCACCTGTACCGCAACAGGAAGCACACGCACTCCCTGAATGTGCAAGTGGTGTGCCTTGCGGACATGGTGATCACCCACGTGTGTGCAAAGTTTCCAGGCTCGGCCCATGACGCACACATAATGCGCAACAGCATCTTGCCACGACTGATGGCCAATCTGCAACAGGATCGTGCCTGTATTGTCGGTGAGTATGTGGAGTGGTGTAGCGTGCTGGTTGTGCGATGCTGTCCCCTGTCCAGTTGGAATAGCTACGGTTCTCTGTGTCCCTCACACCCAGGTGACTCTGCGTATCCGAATGGGGCATGGCTGCTCAGTCCATTGAGGAATCCTCGCACCCCAGCAGACGATCGATACAATGAGGCACATGGGAGGACCAGATGTGTGGTCGAGCGTACCTTTGGCCTCCTCAAGTCCAGGTTCAGGTGCCTGGACCGCACCGGGGGTGCACTGGCGTACTCCCCACAGAAGGTGTGCCAGATAGTGGTGGCGTGCTGCATGCTGCACAATCTGGCCATTCGGAAGCAGATCCCCCTCATTGTGGATGACGGAGATCAACCAGGGCCCCAGCCCGCAGACCAGGACAGCTCGAGTGAGGTGGACAGCGGAGAGGAGGAAGCTGGGAATGTGCGCCAGCAGCTCATCGCCCGCTACTTCACTTGACGGTGAGTGTCCATGTACGACGGATGATGTGTCTGTATCTGTGCAGGTGTGTGTGTGCTGTGTCAGGGTGGCCGTATGTTCACTGCGTGCAGTGTGTCAACGCTCCATGGCCAGGGTAGTATGCCACTGTTGGTGACTGTGGCATTGTGCCCTATTGCTCTGTGCGATGTGTGTACATTGCTTGTAGTTGTTGACATGTACTGTGTGATGGGTGTGTGACACACTCATTGAATGTGCTCCTGTTCTGTCTCCCACCCCTAGGTCCCTACAGGCCCTCCGGATTCCATTGCCATGCCACGCATCAGGTGCCCTTCCGCCCAAGGTGGCCGTTGTATTCCGTACAAATAAAACACAGGGCACAAACAGCAGTTAGTGAATAAGGTGCATTTATTACGAACTGTGACATGTGATTGTGTGTAAGGTGATAACAAAAGTGGTGCGTGCAGTGACAATGAGCTGTCGGTCATGGCTGCGTGATGATCAGGGTGTACCCACTGGTTCTATGTCCATAGTCCAACACACACATGCCATCCAGCTGGCTGTGTGGATTGGGATCGTAGAGCAAGTCAATGCAGTGGCTGGTCAAGGAAGGCTGGCGGAAGGCTGGCTGGCTGCCTCACTTGCGACTGGAGCGTGCGAAGTCCTCCCGGGAGATCTGTTTCCTCTTCGGACGGCCCCTTCCACGTTTGGGAGGGGGTGTGTGGTGGCGACCTGCTGGTGGTGGGTGAGGTGTGCTCACTGGCTGTGGACGCAGGGGAAGTGGACACTGCTGGCCGACCCTGCGCCCTAGCAGGTGGTGGCGGAGGTGGTGTTGCTGGCCTTGCCTGTGACCCCACCGCCACCACCAGCTGGCCCATGAGGTCCACGAGTTGGTCCATACGGGACACGAATTGGCCCATATGGGCGTCCATGGACCTCAGCACCCCCAGCACCTCCCGCGTGTCAGTAGCAGACCTGGCCCATTGTCCTTGGGCCTCTTCATAGGCCCCAAGGACTCTGGCCATTTGAGGCAGGGCATGGCTCCCAGGGGAGGCTGGCGTTTCCCTGACCCTGCTCCTCCTACCAGTCCTGCTGCCACCGGCCTGCCCACTAGCCACATTGCACACCACGGTCCTCGCTGTGGCTCCCAGGGTGGATCCAGTCGGCCGGGCCACCACCTGCGCTGGGGCTGGTGCCAGCGAAGACGTGGTGGTGGTGGAGGCGGTGGTGGTCGGTGCGGCGATGGTGGCGGTTGCGGCAGTGGTAGTGGCCGCAATGACCGTGGGTGTGGCCGCAACGACAGTGGCAGCAGGGGACTGGGACTGTTCAGCATCCCTGGATGATGGGTTGGTGGGTAGGAGGGGTCCTGGGGAGCGGCTGGGCCCTGCCACGCCAGATGGGCCAGCTTGGTGGTCCGTGTCCGAAGAGGTGGACAGATCCTCCAGATCCGTGTGTCCTCGTTGGGGGCTTGTAGGCTGGCTGTGCTGGCTGCTGTCTCCATCCCCAGCGTCCAGCAGTTCGTCACCTGTGGAGAAAATGAGATTTGTTATTGTGTTGCACCTGGCGAAGTATGTATTAGTCGTCTGACATTGGCAGTTCGTGCAATCTCGTACATGGGTTTCCCGGAGGCGAGTGTGTGGCTGTGGCATCTGTAGTTGTGTGTGCTAGGCAATGGGACTGTGTGCTGTGCACATGTGGCATGGGACGGATTGGCCATGCCGATGGGTGTGTTGCTTTGCCCCTACTCATTGTGACTCTGGTGTATGCGGGCTCCTGGCCCATCCTGGGTCTGGTTTGTACTTTGCTTTTGGAGTTCATATGGAACGCTTAGGAACGCATATGGCAACATGGGGGCCATGCCCCAGATTCGCATTTGGGATGGAATATGCTTTTGGGGTTCAAATGGAACGCTTAGGAATGCATATGGCAACATGGGGGCCATGCCCCAGATTCGCATTTGGGAGGGGATATGCTTTTGGGGTTCAAATGGAACGCTTAGGAACGCATATGGCAACATGGGGGCCATGCCCCAGATTCGCATTTGGGAGGGGATATGCTTTTGGGGTTCAAATGGAACGCTTAGGAACGCATATGGCAACATGGGGGCCATGCCCCAGATTCGCATTTGGGAGGGGATATGCTTTTGGGGTACATGCTGTGAGCCATGGGTGCCGAACGTGACATGTGTTGTGGCAGCATGACAGTGCATGGTCTGAGGTGTGTGCATGCCTGACATGCCCTGCATATTTGCTGTCTGTTGTGGTTACTGGACATGGCATTGGACGCATATGAGTGAGTGATAGTTGTGTGCCAGCCAACGTATTGCAGTTGTCCCATCTCCTTGGTGTGCGTGCTGCCCTGTGCCATGTGCATCACTGCAGTGCTCGGGGGGGTGTGGCCCATGTTGTGTGTTGTTGCTCACAGTGTGTCGTGCGCTTAATTGACTTCTGGCACATGGTTGGTCATGGGCATGTGTCTTAGCGTGACTGCTGTATGTGTGGCAGCTGTGCGGATGACATGCCTTTCATGTGACTGGGGCTGACGGATGGGATGGATGGTATGTTGTATGTGCATGGTGTGTCTGTGAGTTTGATGGGTTCAGTGGTGTTCGTGTGCATTTATGTTGTTCCGCTCTGTTGCGTCTAGTGTTGTTTGTCTTACATAGGCGTAGTTGTGGGGTGTGGGGTTGACAGGCAGTGGGGGCTACATGGACAGGACTTCAATGGTGTTTCGGTTGTGTGTGATGAGTTGCACAGTGGCTGCCGTGTGGGACTATATTCAGTGTGGCTTGTGCATGCAGACGTGGCTCCTTGGGTGTTGCTATGTCTGTGATGGGTCATGTGGGGTGTGAGTCTGCTGTTCATGTCCGTGTGCACATTGTTCACTTGTTCGTGACGGTGGGCGGTGCTGCGTGTTCGTGTGCTACGTGACATGTCCCATGTGTTGGTGGTGTTATGGTCCTCATGCCTCCAGTAATCCAGCCCTGTCCAGTTTCCCACCTGCAAGTTGTTCGTGCGTGCACTGTACTGGATGCCACATGGCTCTAAGCGGGGGTGCTCCATGTTGCAGGTCTGTGGGGGTGGGGGGTGTAGTGGGTCGTGGGGGTGGCTGTACACCCACTGACACCGATTGCTGTGGACCGTGATGTCTGCCTTTCGGCTGTCGTTGTGCACTGCGGTGGCTGACACGTGGCTGTGGGGTGTGGGGGATGCTCCTCCTTGCTGTGCTGTGGGACTGGGGCCTGGTGTGTGTTGTACTTGGGCTGTCCACCGTCCCACCCACTGCACTTTGTGTTCCTGCCACTTACCTGTTACTTGTCGGTTAGTGCAGCTGTGGCGGACACATGGGTGTGGTGGGTGCTCGTTGTGGCGCTTCTGGCATATTTGGGGACCTGTTGGTGGTTACGTGGCTGGCTTAGTGTACACATGTCCCCACGCATCTTACAGTTGTTCGGTTTGGCCTGTGTGTGGTAGTGTCTGTTGCATGTGCGTGTGATGTGTTGTGTATTGTGTGCTGGACATGGGGGTGTTTGTCCCTGGGAGCTGTGGCATGGTGGTTGCGCATGTGTGTACATAGCGGTGTGCTAGTATACATTAGTTTGTACTTACCAGCCTCCACTCCCCCTGCTAATCCGGCGAGGATCTCCGGATGGATTACGACTCGCACCTTCTCCTCCCACGCTTTGAAGGTCTTAAAGAGCGCGGGATTCCCTCCGCCAGTGACGGCAGCCAGCTCTCTGTTTTTGCCCTCCTTCTTCTTGACCAGGCTCTTTACGTCATTCCAACGTTTGTTTATCTCGACTCTGTTCCTGGGCAGGGTCCCGACTGCATTGACCTGGTCTACGATCCGGGTCCACATTCTGTTTCTGGTGGCTAGTGGTGTGTGCTGGACCATGTTCCCATAGATTTGTGGGTACACCTTGATGATCTCGTCGACCATGACCGTCAGCTCCATGGGCGTGAACTTGGGCATCCTTTGTGGTGCCATGGTGTTTGTGGTGCTGGTGCGGTGTGTGTTGTGTAATGTGCAGGGGGTTTGTGGTGCCGGTGTTTGGTGGTGGTGGTGGTGGTAGTGATGTGTGCGTTTCTGTGGTGTGCTGCTGTCCTTGCTGTGTCACTGTGTCCTCTCCTCTCCTCTCTGGTTTGCAATGTAGCAAGGGGTTGTGGTCTGTGGGAGTGCTGCTTTTGTACTCACCTATGTGGGTGTGTCCTCATGGTCTGTTGTTTTCAGGTGTGTTGTGTCTGGGGTTCTGGCCTTTGTATTTTTTGTTTGTCCGGGGGGGTGTTTTCGGGATGTGTACTGTGCTTGTGTATTTGTGTGTGCCTTGCTGTGTGGACTTGTTGGCCATGTTGTGTGCTATTGGTTTTGTGTGCGGATGGTTTCTGTGCAGGTACGTGGGCGCCATGGCTTCTGCCGTGTCGATTCTCATCGGCGTTGTTTGCGCTGGCGGGCGGTATATTTGTGGTTTTTCCGCGCTCATGGCGGTGCGATCGTAATTTCACGTGCGGTGTGTCGGCCGTGTGGGCGGGCGGTTTTGTGTTGTCGTGCGTGTTTCCGTCCGTGGCGGGCGGTTTGACTCCGACTCGGACGATGGCGGGCGGTATTTTGTGTGATTTTTCGCCGATGGCGGTTTTCGGTTTGTGTACTCATAATGGCGTGGTCGGTGTTCAGGCGGTGTGTGCGGGCGGATTTTTGCCGCTTCCATGCCTGGCGGATTTTTTTACGCCGGGTATCGTAATGAGCCCCTTAAACACTTGTTGTAAAACATTTGCAGTGCAAAATGCACATAGCACAGCATTAATGAATAACATTGTGCGTAAAAAATATAAAACCACATTAGACATCTCAAATGGTTTCTTTTGTCAAAACATAGCACCTGAAAGCAGGTACTTAACAGCATTCTCCATAATGGGGACCCAGCGTCAATTTTGTTG